>SJYQ01017810.1:0-68787 GCA_006410935.1 Redunca redunca
GGTCTCAAAGAGTCGGACACAAATGAGCGACTGAACTGAACTGAACTAGCACACTTTGGGGACTTCCCAGATGGCGCTAGTGGTTAAGAACCTGCCTGTCAATGCCTGAGACATAAGAGACATGTGTTTGATCCCTCGGTTGTGACAGTCCCCTGGAGGAGGAAAACAAAATTTTGTTGATAATTTAGAAAAGTTTCTTCCAGTTATCAAACTTGGGAAAATCTCTGGCAAGCTTCTTTCAGGACATTGTAAATTTTCTTGTGGAATCCTAATCGTAAACTCTCTCTTAACTGATGAAACTCATTATCCAGTTTGTCATCAGTGTCGGTTTGTAGTGGCTCGTTATGCATTTCATGTTCTCTTAGTTCAGGGATTTGTGTCAAGTGCACAAAAATGTACTATTTTTTCCCAATCTGTCCATGTGACCCAATTCTATCAAAGATTCCAGGAGCTTCTTCATACCTGCTTTTCAAATTTATCTCCTACTCTTAATGAGTTACTGCTTTTGGAATGACTTGATTTTTTGTTGCTCTTGTTACCATTTTCTAATATTGATTTTCTATTGGTATCATTGTTCAGTTTTATAGCTTTTATTTAAAACTCTGTTAAGTTTGAAATAGTCATGCCAGTTATTTAATAATATACATTTAAAGACAACATTTGAAAGTACCTTCATCTATATTTTCAAATTAGAAATCTGTAATTTCATGATGTTTTATTGAAACTCAAAGGTCTCTCCTTCAAAGGTGCCTTTACCAGTGATTCATGGGGCTTTCCCATCTTTTTCCAATCCTGTCTTCTTTCTTTCTCTTTCCATCAGGTTGGTACAAATGTAATTGCAGCTTTGAACCATGAATTTTAAATCATTATGACTAGGCTCAAACACATCTTTTTTAAATCAAAATGAGAACCATTACAATCAACACATTTTTGCCAATAAGAAATAAATTTGCTTATTCTGTAGCATAAAAATCTATGCTTCAGGATTCGACCAACTTTTAGAAAGCATTTTCTGCCTCCTGCTGGTTGTGGAAGTGTTTTCCCTGCAAAAAGTTGTCAAGATGCTTGAAGAAGTAGTAGTTGGTTGGTGAGAGCGCAGGTGAATATGGCCAACAAGGCAAAACTTCCTAGGCCAATTCGTCCAGCTTTTGAGGCATTGGTTGTGTGATGTGTGGTCACGTGTTGTCATGGAGAAGAACTGGGCCCTTTTTGCTGACCAATGCCAGCTACAGTTTTTGCAGCTTTCAGTGCATCTGATCAATTTGCTGAGCATTCTTCTCACATGTGATGGTTTCACTGGAAATTAGAAATCTATAGTGGATCAGACTGGCAGCAGACTGCCAGTGACCACGACCTTTTTGGGGGTGGAAGTTTGGCTTTGGGAAGTGCTTTGGAGCTTCTTCTTGGTCCAACCACTGAGCTGGTTATCACTGGTTCTTGTATAAAATCCACTTTTCATCGCACATCACAATCTGATCAAGAAGTGGTTCATTGTTGTTGTGTAGAATAAGAGAAGACAACACTTCAAAACTATGATTTTTTTAATTTTTAGTCAGCTCATGAGGCACCCGCTTATCGAGGTTTTTCACCTTTCCAATTTGCTTCAAATGTTGAATGATCATAGAACGGTCGACGCTGAGTTCTTTGGCAGCTTCTCATGTAGTTGTATGAGGGTCGGCTTCAACGATCCTCCCAATGGGTTGTTGTCAATTTCCGATGGCCTGCCACTGTGCTCCTCATCTTCAAGGCTCTCGTCTCCTTTGCAAAACTTCTTGAATCAGCACTACTCTGCACATTCATTAGCAGTTCCTGGGTCAAAAGCATTGTTGATGTTGCAGGTTGTCTCCGCTGCTTTACAACCCATTTTAAACTTGAATAAGAAAATTGTTTGAATTTGCTTTTTGTGTAACATCACTTCCCTAGTCTAAAATAAATATAAAATAAACTGCAAGTAATTCATCATTAGCAAAACACATAAAGTGAGAGATGCTCATTAAGACAATGTGTAACATAACTACACTTATTTAGGAACGTATTCCAGTATCAAACGGCAAAGTCCAACAATGTAAAACCGCAATTATTTTGCACCAACATACTACCAGTTGATCTGAGGTTAAATCTGTACTAATTCATTTGTTGTATGTCTTCTTTGAGGGGGAGCTAAGGAATGTTTAGATTAGTTATATCCCCAAGCTCTAAAACATTGATAGATAGATGGATAGATGGATAAGTAGATAAATAAATGCTTGTTGCTTGACTTAGTGATTGAGTGAGTCTCCTAATTGGTACCAGAGTGAGTCTGCACTGTGATTCCTGTCAAGCTGCTCCACCCACTTGCAGGGCTGGTGAGATTCAGGGTCTGCTGGGGCCTAAACCCCACCGCAGCTCCCCGTCCACATCTCCTCTAATACTCGCTCCATTTGTAACTCTTATCCATAAAAAAAAGGAACAGATTCACTCTTTTTTTATATAGTACACATATTCTCTCTCTCTCTCAACCTGAAGTCTCTGTTCAGCCTATAATTACATCGCCTACTTTTATATTCTTATTATAGTACGATTTGGCTTTAAGTGTTATTTTCACCCCTTCAACTGCTTACCCCATTGCAATCTCAGACCCAACATGCCCTAGCTGAACTCACCTGGTCCCTGCACAGAAACTGGGTTTGTCTGCAGTTGCTCCAGAAGCATCTTGGCCGCCTCTTTTCTTTGATCACCTCCTGTCATTTCTTTGATCTGCTCACCATTCTCTAATTCTAATTCTCTCTCCTTCCCCATAGCCAGCACCCCACGCTAAGCACCAGCTTCTCTCACCTGGACCAGTTTCCTGCAGGATCCTCTGCCATCTCTGTAATGGTCTGTTATCACTTGCATATGATCACTGCCCTGATCTAGAACTTTGAAGACTCCCCAGACCTCCTGGGATGATGCCCCAAGGTTCTACATGGCCTGCTCCCTGCCTCTGCAAACTCCCCTCTGTCGCTGCCTCCTGTTCTATGTGCTTCTGTCCCTTTGGCCTTCTCTGCACTCCTCCAAAATGCCAAATCCTCCCTGAGTCCACGTCTCTGCACATGCTAATCCCTCTGTAAGGAATGCCCTTCAACTCCCACTTGGCCTGGTAACTCTAGTCATCCTTCGTCTGAGTTTAAAGGTCACCTCCTCTGAGAAGGCTTCCTTGACTCTCTGGACAAGCCAGTGCCACCCATTTTATGCTCCCATTGTGCACTGTTCTTTTCCTTCTTGACACTTCTCAAAACCATGAAGTAGTTATTTGTATAATTGGTTGCTCAGTGTCTGTCTTCCCTATTAGACATCTAGCTCTATGAGGCAAAAAGCCCATTTATTATAATAATAATAGCCCTGGTGGCTCAGATGGTAAAGCGTCTGCCTACAATGTGGAAGACCAGGGTTCGATCCCTGGGTTGGGAAGATCCCCTGGAGAAGGAAATGGCAACCCACTCCAGTATTCTTGCCTGGAAAATTCCATGGACTGAGGAGCCTGGTAGGCTACAGTTCATGGGGTTGCAGAGTCGGACATGACTGAGCAACTTCACTTCACCTCACCATATATACAACCCTTCCTATGTTCTGCATACTGCCCTAAGCACTTTACATTTTCCATCTCATTTAGTCCACATAGTAATCCTTTTAAGATAGATATTATGATTTTCCCTGTCTTAGGAATGAGGCAACTGAGACACAGAGAGGTCAAGTGACTTGCCCAGGAAGCACAGCTAGTAAATGATGGAAACAGGATTGGAAGCTCATCTGAGCTGGCTGTTGCAGAGTTTTTGCTTTTTCCCACTTCCCTTTCTGCCTTCCGTGTCTGTCTTGTTTCCCATCATATTCCCAGAACTCAGCATAGAACATATAATAGGTGTTCTATAAATATTGGTTGGATTATGAATAAACATGTATTTACTGAGTATCTATATTAAGTGCAAAATACTGGAGATATTTTTTAACCAATGGATCCTACCTTCACCAAGTCTTGTTGTTGCTTTTCAGTCATAAGTTGTGGGTCCAACTCTTTGCGACCCCATGGACTCAGCACGCCAGACTTCACCGTCCTTCATTTATCTCTCAGAGTTTGCTCAAATTCATGTCCACTGAGTCTGTGATGCTACCTAACCATCTCATCCTCTGCTGCCTCCTTCTCCTCCTGCCTTCAATCTTTCTCAGCATCAGGGTCTTTTCCAGTGGGTCAGGTCTTCGCATCAAGTGGCCAAAGTATTGGAGCTTCAGCTTCAGCATCAGTCCTTCCAATGAATGTTCAGGACTGATTTCCTTTAGGATTGATTGGTTTGATTTCCCTGCAGTCCAAGGGACTCTCAAGAGTCTTCTCCAGCACCACAATTTGAAAGCATCAGTTCTTTGGTGTTCAGGCTTCTTTATGGTCCAACTCTCACATCCATACATGACTACTGGAAAAACCAGAATTTTGACTAGACAGACCTTTGTCGTCAAAGTGATGTCTCTGCTTTTTAATATGCTGTCTTGGTTTGTCATAGCTTTCCTTCCAAGGAGCAAGTGTCTTTTAATTTTGTGGCTGCAGTCACCATCTGCAGTGATTTTGGAGCCTAAGAAAATAAAATCTATCACTGTTTCCACTGTTTTCCCTTCTATTTGCCATGAAGTGATGGAACCAGATGCCATGATCTTAGTTTTTTGAATGTTGAGTTTCAAGCCAGCTTTTCCACTCTCATCTTTCACCCTCATCAAGAGGCTCTTTAGTTCCTCTTTGCTTTCTGCCATAAGACTGGTATCATCTGCATATCTGAGGTTGTTGCTATTTCTCCCGGCAATCCTGGTTCTGCTTGTGATTCATCCAGCATTTTGTAAGATGTACTCTGCATAGAAGTTAAATACTCTAAAAGCCTGAGGAAAAGAGATCTTTCTTGATGGGGGCATATAGAAAGGTTTCTTAGAGGTGGTGCTTTTGGATGATCCTTGTAGAACAGAGGCCAGAGAGAAGTTATACTGGCTTGTGGGCAGGCACAATAGGGAGATGGAGAATGAGGAGCTGAGTGAGGGTGAGGGCTGGCAGCCTGCAGGGGCACCCATGGGCCTGGGTAGAAGGGTGAGCCTAGGGGCCATACACAGAGCTGAGGGAGCCCAGAGGAAGGGCACAGTGACCAGAGGAGAGGGAAGGTCTCAGTCTGGGCCCCCAGAGGTGAGTGAACACATGCTGGGAGGGAGGACTTTGTGGGAAGCCAAACAGAGCTACGCAGAGCTTGCAGGCAGGAAACTCACAAAGGGTCTTCAGGAAACAAAAGCACATTCTGTGGGATATTTATAGGGTTCCACGTCAAACTTATTTGGAAACTTCTGGTTTGAACAAGGTTAAATAGAAATCTTTTCTGCAGTTTTTCTCAGAATTCTTCATATGTTAAAATGCACTGAGTCTGCAAGACAGGGATATTATGTACAAGGTGTCAGAACATGGTTGCAGACCATTTATTAACTTGACAACACATTATTTTTAAAGAAGTGGCAGGAAAGCAGGCAGGAAAAATAGCATGGGTGTCTCAGATGCCAAGCTAGGAATTTTGTCCTGTTCTTGTCTTAGAAGCCATTAGAAGAGTAAACAATTTTTAAGCAGGATGAGGGTTGGGAGGCTGCCTCTGATGCTAGTGTGGGGAAACTACCATTTATTGTCCACTTGCCAAGTTCTAGCAACTGTTCTGGCATTTTATATACATATGTATTTTATTATTAATTAATTAATTGATTGATTTTTGACTGCACTGGGTCTTCGATGCTGTGCATGGTCTTTCCTTGCAGCAAGTGGGGGCTACTCTCTCTTGCTGCGGAGCACGGGCTCTAGAACACAGCCTCCATAGTTGGGGCGCCCAGGCTTAGTTACTCCACAGCATGTGGAATCTTCCGCGACCAGGGATGGAACCCGCATCCCCAGGATGGAACCCGCGTCCCCTGCATTGGCAGGTGGAGTCTTAACCACTAGACCACCAGGGGAGACCCACCTGTATATTTAATCTTTACAACTCTGTGAATTTCCGAGCTATTTCCCCCACTTTAAAACTGAGGAAACTGAGGCTCAGAGAGGCGGTTGAACCAGCAGCCAGCACCTAGCGAAGGGAGCCAAGAGGCGGGCCCGAGCAGGGGCAGGGTGCGATGGGCATGCGCACTGAGACCTGCGCGGCACGGTCATCTCCCCTCACCGACACTCTGCAGCTGTCGGCCACCAACATGCTGGGTGAGTTGGCCAGGTCAGGACCCCTCTGGGCCTCTGTCCCCTCGTCTGTCCCCAAGATGATTGCTCCTGTTCCTCCCAGCTCAGCTCCTCTCCTCAGAACTCATCCACACAGCCATGCAGAGTAGAATCCCTCATCTGATCCTTGTTATGGAACCTGGGGGATTATCACATAGCTGAGAGGCCAGTCTCACCTCACAGCCCACACAACTCATGCATATTCACTGTCCTGAGAGCTTCTGTCTGTGGTCTATGAGGCAGAAACGCTGTGGGTCCCCATTTTTTCAATACGGAGTTTTGCCCTAGGTCTTGCCCTGGTTGAGGTTTGATCAAACATGTCCACATCAACAGTCCACCTCCTCCTCAGTCTGTTTCGCTGCCTCCCGTGGAAGCCCACTGGAGAAGGAAACAGCAACCCGCTCCAGTATTCTTGCCTGAAGAATACCGTGGACAGAGGAGCCTGACAGGCTACAGTCCATGGGGTCGCAAAAGAGTCAGATACGACTGAGAGACAAACATCAACAATGGAAGCCCACAGTTCAGGGCTGGAGCCCATGCTTCCAGAGCAGGGATGGAGAGCGGGGGGAGGCGGGGGGAACTAAACGACTCATCAGACCTGGGTGTGATTCTTGGTCCTGACACCTACTAGCTGTGTTACACAGTGCAGGTGAACTTGCCACCCTGAGTCTCAGTTCTCTCGTCTATAAGTTAGCCCTAGTCGTTATCCCAGAGTTGTCGGGAGGATGAAGGTTCCCCAAAACACCCTCCCCCTACTCATGCCCACTTCCAAAAGCCTGCAATGAATGATGCCCAAACAAATGAATAAGTAAATAAAGCGATTTAAGCTCTGGTGTCAGAGGTATGGCTCAGTGGTAAAGAATCCACCTGCAAAGCAAGAGACTCAGGAGATGTGGGTTTGATCCCCGGGTCAGGAAGATCCCCTGGAGAAGGAAATGGCAACCCACTCCAGTACTCTTGCCTGGGAAATCCCACAGACAGAGGAGCCTGGCGGGCTACAGTCCATGGGATCACAAAGAGTCAGACACAACTGAAGCAACTTAGTAAGTGTACATGTCAGAGGTGTGTTGTTTTGTGTGTTTTTACATGACCTACATGATAATGATAAAGCCTAGCATATACAAGGCTGTAGGAACTTTTCTGAGTGTTTTATAGACTGTTTTATGGACCAGTTAGGATTTGAACATAGGCTCCATGGCCCATGCTGTTAACCCTCCACTGTTTCATTCAGGAGGTTTATTATTAATATAAACCACTGTGTATTAGACTGTGAGATCCCAGGGGTCATGGACCAACCATGTCTTCTGTAGGGTCCAGGCCTAGCCCTGAGTGAGTTACAATGGATCCACCCATTCATTCACTCATTCATTCTTCCAGCATCTAATGAGCACCTGTGATATGTCAGGCACTGTTCTAGGAGTTGGGGATATAGCAATGAAGAAGGCAGAGAAGACCCATTTCCATGACATCTATGTTCTAATGGGGACTCAGGTACAAACTAAGGAAACAAATGCACAAGCAAGAAACATATCAGCCAGTGATTCATGCAGAGAGTTTAAATACGATTATATGGCAAACAGTGATAGGGTGGCTGCTTTTGATGGGTGGTCAGAGAAAGATTCTCTAAGGAGGTGACCTTTTAGCTAAGACCTAAATGATAAGAGGTGACAAGTCATCTGAAAACCAGGGGCAAAAGCATTCAGACAGAGGGAACAGCAAGTGCAAGGGCCCTGAGACAGACACAGACTGAGGATGCCTGGGAACAGAGAGAAGCCGAGCTCATGGTGACGGGGAGCAGTGACAGGGGCCGGATTCTGAAGGTTTTATGAGCCGAAGGAAGGAGATTTTTGTTTTCCATTGTTTACTCTTTTCTTCCCCAAGGTGTAACAGAAGCAGTTGGAGGGTTTTAAACAAGGAAGTGACATGATCTGATTTGTTTTTCATTAATACGCTTTATTTTTTTAAGTGTAGTTTCAAGTTTACAGAAAAATTGAGTGGAAAGTACAGAGCATTTTCATATACCCTTTCATCCCCTAACTCACTCACCCACTGTGCACAGGCATGCTTTCCCCTATTGTTAACATCTTGTATTACTGTGATACTTTTGTTATAATTAATGAGCCAATGTTGATAGCTGATTTTTAACTGAAGCCCGTCTTTACATTCCGGCGTATTCTGAGCTGCACATGGGTTTTGACAAATGTGTAATGAATGACATATTTTCACCATCACAGTCTCACACAGAATAATTATATGGCACAAAAAGTCCCCTGTGCTCCACCTATTCATCTCTCCTCTCCAGCAAAACCCCAGCAACCACTGATCTTGTTACTGAGTTTTACCTTCCCCAGAATGTCATGTAGTTAAAATCATACAATATGTAGCCTTTTCAGACTGGCTTCTCTCACTTGATCTGATTTTTTTTTTTTTTTTTAAGATCATGTTGGCTGGTTTGCAGAGAACAGATTGAAAGGGAACAAAAATAACAGCAGGCAGGTCAGCCAGGAGGTAAAGCAGGTGGGTCTAGGGGCTCAGACAAGTGGGTGGCCAAGCTAGTGTGCAGAAGTGCACAGACTACCCGTGGGGACTGGCTCTTGGGAGCTGCCAATAGATGGACTGCAGAGGGATGTTCAGGGAAGAAAAGACTGAGGATTTAACCCACAGGGGTTAAATCGGGTTGTAATGGTGTAGATACCTTGGATGGCGGGCTTCTAGCCTCTACATGCCAGACTCCATCATCAGCTGCTAGTTCCTGGTCCTCCAGTGACTTCTAAGTATTTTCTCTGCTCAGTGGTCTCTTTGTTGCATAATCAATAAACCACTAACAGATGTAAGAGGCTTCCAGATTTATACACTGCTGATCCCCTGCCTGGAAAACCACCCGCTTTGTCCTCCTTAAAACCTTCCTGGCTTCTCATAGCGCCTGGGGGAAAATCCACCTGCAATTGAATCTCAGCAAAACTCATCCTGATCTTGAATCAGTTCAGCTTATTTTGGTCTCAAGTAGCTACTTTAAGCCAAAAAAAAAAAAAGAGAGAGAGATAGAGGCAGCTTGATGGGTTTTTTGGGAGGCTACAGAGGTCCCTCACAGATGGAAAGGACAAAGAATTGAATAAACGATCAATAGGAAGGGCAGGTCCAGGATGCATTGGGAGCTGCTGCCTTCAGGGCAGGGCGGCCGTGCCTCCAGATCCCCTGTCTCTCCGCTCCATCCATGCTCCCAGAAGGCAATGGGTGCTCCTGGCTTGAGTCAGGTGTACTCTGCACCCCAGGTCAGATCAGTCAGATCCTGGCGCAGGGGGCACACTGTGCTTTGTGGAACAAACGGCATACACCTCATGGGAGATGGAGCTGCTAACATTCTGCCAGTCAGTGGAGAAGGAAATGGGTACCCACTCCAATACTCTTGCCTGGAGAATCCCATGGACAGAGAAGCCTGGTAGGCTACAGTCCACGGGGATCGCAGAGTCGGACACGACTGAGCGACTTCACCTTCACCCTGCCCTCAGTAATCCCATCACTCATCGCAGCGCTGCTGAGACTCTCTTGCCATCATTTCTTGATGTGCTTCTCTTTCACTAACACTGGTTTCTTCATGATCTCTATTAAATCATGGCCTTAACTTACTTAGCTTGACATCCCACAGCAGACGTCCTCCAGTAGCTGTCCCCCCAGTTCCCGTCTTCTACATTAGCTAGAATTTTTAGCTAACCTCGTGGCTTGCCAAAGTGGTGGCATGTTCCATCCACCTGGCTGCTAGGGGTGGGCAAGTGACAAAGTTCTGATTAATGCACAAGAATGGGAGGGGGGCATGAACAAGTTCCAGACTCACCTTTTCTGGGAAGAATCAAGCCCTCCCTTCCCCATTCTGGTTCTGCTGGTTGGAATGTGGACACAGTGGTGCGCCCTATTAGACTATGGAGAAATGAGTAACTTCTTTGAAGCTGCAGAGTCACCAGATAGCGAGATCTGGGGTCCCTGACACCCTGAAACTGTCACATCAGCTTTGAACTGCTTGCTCAGTAGCTTCCGTCGTCTCTGACTCTTTGTGACCCTATGGACTATAGCCCACCAGGCCCTCTGTTCATGGAATTCTCCAGGCAAGAATATTGGAGTGGGTTGCCATGTCTTCCTCCAGGGGACCTTCCCAACCAAGGGATCGAACCCGTATCTCCTGCGTCTCCTGCATTGCAGGTGGATTCTTTATTGCTGAGCCACCAGGGAAACCATTGAACTGCTTACCTTCAGAATATTCCAAGAGGCAATAAAACCTCTTTTCTCTTTAAGCTTTCCTGCAGTCCAATATAACCCACACTAATAACCACACTTAACATGGTGACTGACACTTAGTAAGCGTTCAATAAATTATGGTTGTTGAATTATTAATTCACTTGCAAAAAGAGAAACCCTCAATACCAGCATTTAACACATCGACTGTTTGCATACTCCCTCTGTGCTCTTCTCTACATGCAGTTGATATTTTTAATAGAGGTATAATTAGAGCAGAAGTAGAATTTTATATCCATCCTTTTCCCTTTAGTAGTAATTGCATAATAAACATTTTCCATGTTAAGTCATATTATCATCATTTTAAATGAGTGTGTAATTTTCTACCAAAGATCAACCATAATTTACTTGACCACTCCCTTGCTGTTTGATGTATGCATTTTTTTCTATTTTTTATAATTACAGAGACTGTTGCAAGAAAGTTGCTTACAACTTTAGTTTTTGCCCCTTCGTTTTGACAGTTTCCTTGAGAATGAAATTGTTGCCTTTTCTCATATCTTTGAACACCCTCTATCTTCACCAGGCACTCTCAGACTTTATAATTTCCAGTTTGATTCTGAACAACAATCACAATTCGAATAATAATTACAATCACAATGTGTGCCCATTCTTGAGTGTAGACTATGCCACCGTGCCATGTGGGCACCTGCCATAAGTATAAATCTTCACACCTATGTGGGCTTCCCCAGAGGCTCAGTGGGTAAAGAATCCACCTGCCATGCAGGAGACCCCAGTTCAATTCCGGGGTCGGGAAGATCCCCCGGAAGAGGACATGGCAACCTACTCCAGAATTCTTGTTTGAAAAATCCAATGGATAGAGGAGCCTGGTGGGCTGCAGTCCATGGGGCCTCAAAAGAGTCACACTCGAGTGAGCAACTGAGCACACACATCTGTATGCTCTTGACCGAGTGCTTGGTGCATCCCAGGTAAGGGGAGTGGTGGTGAAAAGTGCAAATCCTAGAGTCAGATGGACTCAAGCCTCAGCAAGACTGCTTCCTAACTGTGAGATCTTGGGTCAGTTACTTCACCTCTCTGCGCCTGTTTTCTCATCTATAAAATGGGGTTTTATAGATGAGAAATCTTTCTACAAGGTTGCTGTGAGGATTGAATGAGATAACAATAACAGCTGGCATTTGGGGGTTGCTTCCTAGGTGCCATGCACTGTGCATTAGTGACCTCGTGCGTGCTTTGCCAGAACCTGGGAAGTAAGTGCTTTCAGCTGCGTTTTGCAGGTGAGGTACCTGAAGCTCAGAGCACAGACACAGTGCAGAGAGCGGAGTGAATCGCACACAAGTCAGTCACTGACCTCAAAACTTAAAAGACTTGAATTAGCGCAAAACTTACCTTCCGAAAAGGTTCTTCTTTTTAACAAATGTTATTGACATATTGTTAATTTCTGCTGTACAGTGATATGACTCAATTATACATATAAATATGTGTTCTTTATGTTCTATTTCATTGTAATTTATCACAAGATACTGAATGTAGTTCCCTGTGCTGTACAGTAGGACGTTGTTGTTGATCCATCCTATATGTAATAGTCTGCATCTGCTAATCCCAAACTCCCAATCCTTCCCTTCCCTATCCACCCTCGCCCCCTTGGCAAACCACAAGTCAGTTCTCTATAATTGTGAGTCTGTTTCTGTTTCATAGATATGTCAATTTGTCTCATACTTTCGATTCCACAGGTAAGTGGTATCATATAGACAGACAGCACTTGTCTGTCTCTTTCTGACTCACTTTGCTTCGTATGGTAATCTCTAGGTCCATCCACCTTGCTGCAGATGTCGTTTTTCATTCTTTCTAATGGCTGGTTAGTATTCCATTATATGTATGTATGTATGTATGTATGTATGTATGTATGTATGTATGTATGTACGTGGGCTTCCCTGGTAGCTCAGCTGGTAAGGAATCTGCCTGCAATGCAGGAGACCTGAATTCAACTCCTGGGTTGGGAAGGTTTCCTGGAGGAGGGCATGGCAACCCACTCCAGTAATCGTGCCTGGAGAATCCCCAAGGACAGAGGAGTCTGGCGGGCTACAGTCCATGGGGTCGCAGAGTCGGACATGACTGAGAGACTAAGCACACACATGGATGTATGTATGTATACATGCCTACACACGCATATATATTATGCATGTGCGTGTGCTAAGATATTTCAGTCATGTCCAACTCTTTGCGACCCCCTGGACTGTAGCCCGCCAGATTCCTCTGTCCTTGGGGATTCTCCAGGCACGATTACTGGAGTGGGTCACCATGCCCTCCTCCAGGGGACCTTCCCAACCCTGGGGTTGATCCAGAGTCTCTTAGTCGCCTGCATTGGCAGGCTGGATCTTTATCACCAGCATCACCTGGGAAACCGTATATACACATATAAACACGCATCACATCCTCTTTATTCATCTGTTGATGGACATTTACGTGTCTCCAGGTCTTGGCTATTGTAAACAGTGCTCCTATGAACAAGGGGCGGGGGCATGCATGCATCTTTTTGAATTATAGTTTTGTCCAGCTATATGCCCACAAGTGGGATTGCTAGATTATATGACAACTCTATTTTCAGTTTTTTGAGGAGCCTCCATACTGTTTTCCATAGTGGCTGCACCAGTTTACATTCCCACCAACAGGAATTGTTCTCTTTACTGTGCTCATCAATCCAGAGCCAGAGCCTCAAAAGTCCAGCTTTTCCAGCATAGCCTCTGCCCCTGACCCCGTCCCCACTAACCCCACACCACACAGCCTTCATCTCAGGCCAGCTCGTGGTCCTTCTCACGCTTGCCATTGCAGCGTGGAATACCCCAGACATTCAGTTTTGGACAATAACCCCCTACTAAGCGCTTCCTCTGGGCCAGACTTCTGTGCCTGGTGCTTTATGTCACTGTCTCACTTAATCCTCAAAACAGTCCTAGAACATAAACACCCCCTATTTTACAGGTAGGAAACCCAGGCTCAGCTGATAATGTGAACTGCCCAGGGTCACAGGGCTAATGGATTCAAGAGGTGAGAGTCGAGGCCAGGCTGGGAAAGAAAAGCCTGCATCTTGCTGTCCTCACCCACCATACTCGCCTGGACTGGTGGGAGCCAGTATGGCGCTATGATGGTCCCAGGTTGCTGCTGCCTGTCCCAGAGGGTACCGGCACTGCGCCCACCAGAGCCACCTGGCCTTCGAGGCCCAAGGCACAAAGGCAGGGCCAGGAGCCAGGATCGAGCTGTTAGATGAAGTTTCTGCATCACCCTTGAAATAGTCTGTTCTCCAGCTTTTGCTCCGAGCAGCGGCAGCGGATCCCAGAATAGTTCTTTCCTGCTGCAAGGTGACCTAGTTAACAGGTTCCTCTTGTCATGTGAGGCTGGCTGAACAAGACATTCCCTGGCCTCTCTCTGCTCGGAGAAAGCCGGACCCAGCAATTCCCTATCCCCCTTCCCCTGGTGCTGCTCCTGATCCTCCCGCTGTCCACTCATCCTGGATGCTTGGGGAGTGAGTATTACATTCTGAGTGTGGTGCTTCATGGGCTCAACACAGGTTCACAAACATCACAGTTCCTTCTCACAGCAGGCAGGGGAGGATTATCCCATCTCACAGCTAAGGAAATGAAGGCACAGCGAGAGGGTAAGCAAAGGGACCAAGGACACACAGCTGGCAGGGGGCAGAGTCCAGAGCTGCCTGACAACAAGAACAGCATCTTCATAGCGCACCAAGCACCGCTGGCTGCAGTACTCCTCTCTAGGAGCCTGAGTAACCACACCTTCCTCACCTGTCCATTGGAAAGGGGCTCCTGAACGCCTGGAGGCAGAATTGGGCTACAGAGGTTGAGATCAAGGACTTTGAGATCCACCAGATCAAGGTTGGGGCTGGGGTTTGAACGGCAACATTTATCAGTTCTGTGACCTCAGCCAAGTTTCTTCACCTGTCAGAGACTCAGTTTCTGAGTCTTTAAAATGGGAATAATAATCACATCTGCCTCCTAGTGTTATTACGAGGAATGGGTGAGGCAGTGTACATGAAATGCCCAGCAGATTCTTCTCACTTTGCACGTCCTTGATGAAGCAGCTACTATTGTTGTTTATTATTATTACTGACATCCCAAATTTAAACAAAAAGGAAAAGTTTAAGGCTGGTTGGTGCCAGTGAAGAGTTATTGTAGCAAAGGCCTTCATGGTTTTCCGCACACCATCATGCCACACGACTAGGAGCAATGGTTGTATTTACAATAACCCAACTCTACGATTGGCTAGGGAAGGGATTGGCAACCCACTCCAGTATTCTTGCCTAGAGACTTCCGTGGACAGAGGAGTCTGGTGGGCTGCTGTCCACGGGGTCACACAGTCAGACGCAACTGAAGTGACTTAGCATGCATGCATACATTGGAGAAGGAAATGGCAACCCACTCCAGTATTCTTGCCTGGAGAATCCCAGGGACGGAGGAGCCTGGTGGGTTGCATGACTGAAGCGACTCGGGAGCAGCAGCAGCAACTCTACGATTGGCAACTTTTTCAAGGCCCTGGTTTTGCTGAGTGAGCCTGACTGAGTGGTCCTGGGTGCGGGTGTTGGTTAGAGCGAGGCCTTTCCCTGCCTCTCAAGGCAGGTACCCATCATAGGAAGGGAGAGAGGTGTAGGGGACTGTGGCCCAGGAAGAATGGAGCTGGACTCGTGGGGCCAGATGCTATCCACCAAACCCTGTCCCCACCACTCCTTCAAAGTCAGGCCTCAGATAAGTGGCTAAACCTCTCTAAAGTTCCATTTACCTCTTTGTGAAAAAAAGAGCGTCACGTGAACCTCATGGGGAGTTGGTGAGGGTTGGATGAGTGACCCATGTGCAGTACCAGCTTGAAGCCAGCACTGAGTCACTGAGAATCTGAACCTGGAGAGTCTAGACAATCAAGCTCCAAGCCCAGAGGTACCTTCTTAAGAAACTGGAAGAAGGGACTCCCTGGTGGTCCAGTGGTTACGAATTTGCCTTGCAACGCAGGGAATGCAGGTTTGATCCCTGGCCAGGGAACTAAGATCCTACATGCCAAGGAGCAACTAAGCCTGCACACGGCAACTCCTGAGCCCACGCGCTCCGGAGCCCACAGACTGCAATGGAAGATCCATTATGATGCAGCGAAGATCCTGCGTGCCCCAATAAGACCCAGTGCAGCCAAATAAATGAATTTATGTTTTTAATTGAAAGAGATGATTGCAGTCTGGAGGAAACAAGGATGGCTCCAGAATGATAGCGAGATTGGCACTTGGTCCTAAAAGCCAAACGTGACTGAGATGTCTGGAAAGGCTCAAGGAGGGCATTTCAGGCAGACTATCCTCGGGACACAGCCTAGGGGGAGGGGTGAGCAGCTTCCTTTCACACTCTGCGCAAGCTGGCAGCTCTTCATAGGGGCCCGTCCTCTGCGACCTCAAGTCCCACAGCTCCGTCCCTGCCCCGACTTCATCTCAGTGACCACCTCCCTCCTACACACAACGTCCCCTTAACTTGCATGATTTCCTTCAGAGCACATCTCACACTCTGATATGACATTAGTTGGTCATTTGGTTTTTGTTATTGTCTGTCTGGCGCAGTGATAAAGAATCCGCCTGCTGATGCAGGAGACACAAGAAATGTGGGTTTGATCCTTGGGTCGGGAAGATACCCAGGAGGAGGAAATGGCAACCCACTCCAGTATTCTTGCCTGGAGAATGCCCATGGACAGAGCAGCCTGGTGGGCTACAGTCCAAAGGATCACAAAAAGTCAGATATGACTGAGCGAGTGAGCACAGCATACATCTGTCTTTCTACCCGAAAAAGACTGTAAGACCCTTGAGGGAGAGGACTCCATCTGCCCCATTTCCTGGAGCACCTCCAGTGGATGGAGCAACGGCAGCACATAGTACATGCTCAATAAACAGGGCTAAAGCCGGAGGATGTACAACAACCCAGAAAGTCTGGGCCAGGAGAAGGAGGGACAACGCAAGGGGCCACTGGGCAGATTGATGCCACAGAGAAAAAGGCCATGAATCCTAGGCTGAGGAATTTGGTGACTTTTCTTTTTCTTTTTTTGGTTCTTGTGTTTTTAATTTTCTTTTCTTCTCTTTTTTTTGTCCGCATAGCATGAAGAATCTTTGTTTCCTAACCAGGGGTCGAACCCTCACCCCCTGCAGTGGAAGCGCAGAGTGTTAACCACTGGACCACTGGGAAAGTCCTGGTGACATGTCAAGAAGAATCAACAGAACTTATGACCAAGCAGGTATTGAGTTGGTCAGGTTTCAGACCCGGGTGACTGAGACTCTGGGTTATCTCTTCCAGACCAAGTTCCAGGTGGGACGTAGGGGGCCAGATATAGACCAGTCTCGTTTCATCTCCTGACAAGCTCCCGTTCTAGCAGGGGGTTCACAGAGCAGCAGAGCCTGAAAAGTTAGGGAGGATTTTAACACTGAGAGGTCTGGGATTGGGCCCACCCTGAGTAAAGGCAGGGTGACCAGGATGATTGAGAGCATGCAGAGAGCTTAAGAAGTACCCAAGAGGAGAGAGCGCAGGACATGGAACCCTCCCTGAAGTCTGGGGTGGGATTCTGTCCCTGGCTTCCCTGGGGAAGGAGCCACGGCTAGGCTGCTTCCTACCTGAATGCCTCCCCTGTGGGCATGGGCACAGAGAGGAGGGGGGCGATGCCCCAACAAAGGGACATTCTTCTAGCCATGACCCAGAATCAATAGAGGCTTGTTTGCCTGCTGTCTGGGGAGCAGCCAGGCATGCTGGCGAGGGGACCTGGGCAGTGGGGTGGGAACACAGAGTCCTGAGATGGGCCTGGGCCTGGAGCATTGTTCTAGCTGACCCCCCTGGGGGGTGCAGTGAAAAGGGGGAAGCCACACCCAGGCATCTTAGTAAAATGGGGGAGGGGAGTGCTCCAGAGAGCATCCAGGTCCATCTTCACCTGCAGGCGGGACTCAGTGACTGTCTGCGGTCACTCGATGAATTTGCCTAGTTTATTCAGAGCAGCAGCAGCAGCTTGGCTTCAGGAAAAATGGATCAGGAGCAGAAGACTTGAGCTAAGTCCCAGCTCTGTGATCCCTCCCAGTCTTGATTTCCTTATCTGAAAGAGGGGCTAATAATACCCCCCAGCACAGAAAGGAATGGTTGGCTGAATCCAAGGAGATGGTGTGTGCTAAGGTGCTTTGGAAACTGCAGAGTGTCTACACAGGTTTGGATGCTAGAAGATGGTGGTCCCTGGAGGACTCTGCAGAGAGACTGAGCTTCGTGTTCAGACCTGCTCCACGCTGAGAGCCTGCTGCTCGGGGGGACAGGCAGCAAGCAGACCACCCACCTCCCAGCCCTATCTTCTCTCCTTGCTCCACCAACACGCACGCCATCTCTGATCAACGTTCCTTCTTTCCTACACTGGCCGTTTATTTCGGACTGAAATTTCATAGGGTTGGAAAGAAACAGCTGCCGCTATGAGGCATGCTGTGCCAAGCACTTGGGGAGTGTGAGTTCACCAAATCCCTGCAGCAGCCCGGGTGCCAAGTCCAGTCACTGTCTCCCTCTTACTGATGAGGAAACTGAGGTTCAGAGTCGTGAATGAATTTGACTGATGTCCAACTGGAGAGTGTCTGAGCCTGGTACAAAATACATATTTTCATACTCCAAGATCAGCTAATGCAGCTCCTTCCCATTCCAAATTTTACCCCTCCCCCCTCACCCCCTCTGAGTTGTCAGTTAGGGAGAGGGGTGGGGCTGCCTCCGAAGGCAGCCTGTTGCACTGTCAGGGCACCAAAATCCGCCCACCCCCTCCCCCAGCATGGAGACTAGGCTCAGATGGAGGGTGACACAGGAAGGGGGCAGGGGGCAGGAGGCAGGGGAAGGAAGGTCTGCAGCACAGGTCAGCAGGACCACTGAAGATGCGGAGGGAGGCCAAGGGCACCTTCGCCCAGGCCTCCACCTGCTGCAGATGCACTTGCCTGGGGCTTCCTCCTCTGCCTTCCCAGAGGATGGGGCCCTTCTGGGGAAGCCTAAAAGGAGACAGAAGGATGTGGGACTGGACTGGCCCCTGCTGACGTGTCACTTTCATTCATATTTGCTTGTTCCAAATGGGTCCCAGTGTCCTGGCAATGCCTCCGTGCATCCCTAGATCAGTCACTCTCCTTCCCCAGTGGCTCAGCGGTAAAGAATCTGCCTGCAATGCAGGAGCCATGGGAGATGCGGGTTTGATCCCTGGGTGGGGAAGATCCCCTGGAGGAAGGCATGGCAGTCCACTCCAGTATTCCTGCCTGGAGAATCCCATGGTATAATAGGAGCCTGGTGGGCTACAATTCATGGGGTCACAAAAAATCAGACACAACTGAAGCAACTTAGCATGCATCAATACTCAAACCTCAGCTTTCTGCCCTAGTTCACGGTGAACATAGAAGCTGAGAGCCTGGCCACACCAGCACATCACCCTGTGCTGCATCTNTCTGTGGTCCAACCTGGGTCAGGATCCACCTCTGCACCAATCATTTATGCCAGCCACAGGACCACATGAGACCAGGCGTGGCTGGTGGGGTTATGCTGTGAGCCATGCTGCCCAGGAAGGCGACCACGGCCAGGAAGGCAGCCTGTCTGCTGTCTACTACACCACCACACCACGGTGGACCTGTGAGGACGCAGCTGGCCCCCGGGACTTGGGTAGTGGGTGGAGATGGGGAGGAGTGGGTGGGTTCAAGAGATATTTAGGAAGTAGACAGTCCATTATTCAGTAAAGATTAGAAGAGGGGACTGAGGTTCAGACAGGAGCCTCACCACTTCCTATCACATGCCTGACCAGATCAGGACAGCTGAGGTGAAGTGGGGACCTAGGAAGAGTCATCTGACAACTCTGGCCCCATGATCTACAATGCAATATACAGGAAGGCACTGTGGCTGGGGGGCAGCCCCTCTGGTTCAGTCATGGGAGTGGGGTAAATGTACGGGGGTTACAAAGGGATGGAGCCTGAGGCCAACCACTCAGCCTTCGGAGCCCTCAGCTTTGTTCCCCAGGATGGGGCACTGTATCATCTGCCCTCTCGGGTTTCGGGGAGGGATGGCTGGGATAAAAAGACTTTTAACCACACCAGCAACTGTTATTCTTGACACAGTAATGGCTTTTTCTGATGACCACAGGACACTTGCCCCGGGAATCCTGGGGCCTCTGCCTGGGCAGGAGTTCAGTGGGATCCCCTGCCCATTCCGACATACCCCCTCCAGCTCTTCCTAAAGTCCCTGACTCTAGAAATCAGTGTTCTTCTATGTTCCATGAGCAGAGCGCCTGAATCAGAATCACCTGGACTGCTCATATGAAAGGCAGATTTCTAGGCCTTGACCCAGATCTGCAGAACCAGAATCACAGATTCTGGCCCAGGAAACTGCCATCTGGTGCCTACTAGAGCATGAGGACCAACTGCCACAAAGCCTTTCCTATCACACTCGGAGGCCAGGGTTAAAGCCCACAGGCTCCTCAGCGGATGAATGTGGGTCGAAATTCCCATTCAGGTGTAAATGACTGACAGCTGATCTTAACCCAGACAGGATATTGATGAGGGGGAGAGGAGAATAGGTGTAAAGGAGGCAAATCTGAGCAAGATGAAGACAAATGACTCAGGAAGAGGAAGGGGGAGAAGGTGGTAACATTCAAAGGCTATTTTTGCCAAGGCTAGGGGTATCAAGAACTCAGGTAAGGATGTGATTTTTTACACCTGCTTGGTGCCTTCACATCCATTAACTCATCTGACCTTTGAGAAGTAGACAGGAAAAAAAGTATTGCCTGCATTTTACAAATGAGACAGGCAGAGAAACGAGGTGGTGTGCCCAAGAACATTTGATTCAACCTTCAAACGTTTGTTGAGTGGACTGGTGGTCTAGTGGTTAAGAATTCACCTTGCAATCCAGGGGACGAGGGTTCAATCTCTGGTCTAGGAACTAGGATCCCACGTGCCACAGAGCCCATGCACTGCAACGAGAGAATTTGCACGCTGCGATGAAAGATCTCCACGATACAGTGAAGACCCAACGCAGCATAAAACAAATGGATATTTTAAATAATTTTTGTTGTCCCCTGATCAGTCCTGGGACACAGCTGAATGATGCTGAACCTAGGTCACCAGACCAAAGCCAGAAGCCCGGCCCACCTGAGAACCCTCTGCATGTCCTCCTCTCCCCCCATCAAATTCCTGTCTGGGTTAAGGTCAGCTGTCAGTCATTTACACCTGAACGGGAATTTCAGTCCACATTCATCCACTGGGGAGCCTGTGGGCTTTAACCCTGGTCTCTGAGTGTGATAGGAAAGGCTTTGTGGCAGTCGGTCCTCATGCTCCATGGAGGGCAAGGGGAGGCGGTTTGTCCATCCCTGCCAGGTCCCAATTAAATCTCTAGCCTTGCTCCTTTCACTATTTTCTTCCTTCTGCCCTCAAATTCTAGACTCTGAGTTCATGTTTGATGATTTATTGAGGGGTAGGTGGGGAGTGACATCTGTGTTTATAATGTCAAAAAACGCAATAGAAAAACGTCTCCATGAGAGGGAAAAACTTTCTTTACATCTGCCACAGCCCGATCCAAGGAAAGTAGATGCCAAGGCCCCTCAAGAGGCTCTTCTGTTTGGAAGGAGGGGTGATGTTTGCAGAGTGGATGAGCCAGGCGTCTACATTGCTCTGCCCATAGAGGGGGTCATGCAAAGACACAGACAAGAGTGTTTTGTTGTTGTTGTTTGTTTTTAATGTTTTATTGGCTGCACCGCCTGGCATGTGGAATCATAGTTCCCTGACCAGGAATTGAAGCTAAGGCCCCTACACTGGAAGTGAGGAGTCTCAACCACTGGACCAACAGGGAAATACCTTTTTATTTTTAGGCCACACCACAAGGCTTGCAGGATATTAGATTCCCAATCAGGGATTGAACCCATGCCCTCGGCAGTGAAAGCATGGAGTCTTAAGTATTGGATTGCTAGGGAATTCCTGGACAAGGGTGTTGAGTGCAAATAGGCAAGAAGAGATAGGGGGCCAGCAGTCAAGAAGGAAATTCTGGGGCTGGAGGAAAGAATAGAGGCATCGACTCAACAGTTTTTATTGAGCTTTGCTCCACAGTGTCAGTGCAACCTTGCCTTCCATCTTTGATGAAATCTTTGGTGAAATTGACTTTACTTGCTGAGGTGAGTATTTGGATCAGTTTTGGGAGTCTTGGCTAAAGTGCCAGGTTCTCCTTAAAAGTGGGTGCAAGTTGTCAACAGAGGCTATTCTCTCAAAACAGGTTTCCATCTCCAGGTAATTTTTAAAAGGCTCAGCATTAAGCTGAACAGAAAGATCTTTTGTCTCCAAACACAATGAATAATGAAAGTCCCGTTGTGTCCCTGGAGTGATCATCCAGTGTGATACGGATCTTCCACAAGACTGGAGCGTTTTGGTGGAAGGTTATTTTTCCTCCTAGACCTTCTATTTTTTCTGGCTCCAGACTCATCAGTAGAGGTACCTCTCTCAGTTAATTTCGAGGACAGCGCCAGCCTGGGCCCTTGCAACTGCCCGGGATCCGGCTCACCACACACAAAGGGGCTTTGTGAGTTCTGGTGAATTATGCACAATGAGTGATGGAGACGAGAAAAACGTGGTGCCCAGGAGTGCTGAGCCTTGCCAAGTCCCCATTTCAACAGTCACTGTCCCCTGGAAGGAGACGTGGCAGAAGGCCATTGTTACCCTTCTGTAATTGAGGAAGAATCTGTGAGATGTTTGAAACTTTTTTTTATCCAAATTGAATTTACATCGTTTTGAGCATCCCCCAGCTAGATCAGCAGAGTCCGAGGTCACCCTTTGTGGACAATGCCTCCCCTCCCCCACCACTCTGACCTCTTTAGATCATTCATGAATAGCGAGAGTTTCTAAAACCCAAGAGATGTAGACCTCCTTGACTTTCACTCCCAAGATGGGGAGAGAGTCTTAAAGTCCAGAGGCACTCTCGTGATGCCAGCACCCCTGCCAGGCAACACCGCTCTGGGATGCCGTCCTCACTCTGCACTCCTGTTTGCGGGTCTCAGCCCATGCTCCAAACACCGAGAGCCAGTAGGTATCACCTCCCACCCCCACCACCATGCCAGCCTGGTCACCTCTCAGGGTATACTCCTCTCAATCCCTGGTCATCCACTGTCTGAATCAACCACTTTCTTTCTCAAACCCTCAAGCCCTAAAGATTCAGGCAACTCCTTCTGAGCAATAATAGGTCTTGAATTGCCCTGAAGCAGGGCCAGAACTTAGAAATTCAAAACAGTTCACCTGTTTTGTGGGAGCAAAGTAAGGGTGGGTCATGGAGGAACTACCTCATACCACACCTAACCCTTTGGAGGGGAGACAAGAGAGAATTGTTAGCACCTTTCATGCTAAAGCAGGAAAAAAAATAATATTTTCAGTAGGTCACTCCTATTTTTATTTTTTATTCAAGAGAAGCCTTGTTTTTTCTTTCTGTCCAGGATTTATTACCTTCAGACTTTTAGAAAGCTTTGTGGCATTTGAGAAAGTGGATGACTGGGCAGTAAATCTTGAGGGGATCCCCTAAGACAATGTTTTGGGAAGATGCCTTGTCCATGACTGTTTCTGAACTGTTGCACTCTGCCTGCCAAATGTCATAAGACATTCAGTGTTTGTTTCTGGGTAACTGTGTGAATCTCTGTATCTTTTTATCTGTCTTCCTCTTGCTGTAAAGTTATAAAAATAAATACCAAATCCTGCTAATGTCAGAAGTGTTTCATAGGAAGCCAGAGGTCTCCATCTGGTCTATAGCAAGAGCTCCCTCCCTGTGATCTGTACAATTCTGGAAGCCTTCAGAGTTACTGCCTAGTGGGCAGCCCTGTGTCCCGCGTGTTCATCACAGAGGTGCAGATGTCAGGCTGTCTGTGTTTGAACCTCAGCTCCATCAACATTTTATCCTGTGGAACTTAAATTTTCTGAGTTTCAATTTCATCAGTAAAGTGGGGAGTGATACTAAAGGTACCTAATTCACAGTTATTGTAGGGATTAAAATAATTCACACAAAATATTGAGTTCTGTGCCTGACACAGTAACTTGTCAATAGTGTTTATGATTATTATTAGTAGTAGTAGTACCATGTGTCTAATACCTATTATTTTACCAGGCACTAAAAACTTCCCCTCCATTATTTCAAATCCTTACAACTTTACATAAAGTGAGGTTCAGTGACTTGCGTAAGGCAACTCGTTTTCAAAACTAGTTCTTTTTTTGTTTTGAAAGCTCTAAAGTCTGCTTTATCTGAACTCACTTAACTTTACCTGAACCAAACTACAGACTGATTATTTACTATGTCCTGTGTATATACACAAAACTTGGGTGCTAGTCAAAGTATTTAGCAACCATCTCAGCACAGGGCTCACCTTCAGAATGAAGCTGTCTAACCCCGAGCTGGGGACAGAGAGGAGGCTCCAGTTCTGAGTCAGCTGTTAGCACTTGAGTAGCTGGACAGTGTCAAATAAGCAGAATTGTCCCCAAACCCATTTCCAAAGCCCATACTCCACTTTACAGACAGCTAGGCAATATTCTCTTTTTCTTGCCAATTTGACAATAATTATTTCAGTCATTTTCTTTTCCCATAAAGTGTCTCTTCCAGGAGCAAATCTTTGAATTGGTCTACTGGAGACTTTTTCCCTTGCAGCAAGATTATAACTAAATTTCAAATGTGCTCATAACCAAAATGTCTGGAGAATTTTGCTTTTTGTTGTTGTTGTTCTTTTTACTTAACTGTGGAGACATCAGGAGAGATTTCCAAAGACTTGGGCAGGGGTGGAACTTGGAGCAGGGTATAGGCAGTAACTATTTACCAGTGAGGGCAGAAAATTTTCAAAAATTCAGAGTCAAGGTGGCTGAAGTAGTGGGTCTCAGCTCTGAATCAGCCCTGAATACAATAAGGTTTAAATCCATATTGACTATGGAGATTTTATTGTGGTTTATAACAATACAAAAACCGATTTCACAACATCTTATTGACATTATGGATTTTCTGAAACAATGGATACCATGGTATTGTTGATGCTAAGAAGTATTTTTTTAGCACATTAATGATTGCTATATATCCACTGATGATGCTAAAAGAGTGGGTAAAACTTTAAGGAGAGATAGAATATTTCCCTAGCCTCAGAGTATCTTCTTCAAAATGCTAATTACCATAGTGGTTTTAACAGACGTCCACAAGTTCTTTGATATGCCTCCCTCTGGGAAGTGGAGCTTAATTCTCTTTCCCTGGGACTGGACTTGGTGACTTGCTTCTAGAGGATGGAAAGTAGAAAAATAGTAACCTCACAGTTGAGAAATCTCGCAAGTTAAGGTTAATTACTTTAACCAGGGGATTGACAACAAGGAAAGCATGTTAATATCACATATCCCACCTCACCTCTGGGGTATTCTTCCCCCAAATCCATAATCCCAGTCTAATCTTGAAAAACATCTGACAGAATCTTGGGGATATTCTACAAAATACTTGATAAGTGCTCTTCAAAAGTCAAAGTCATGAAAAAACAAGGAAAGACTGAGAAACTGTCACAGGATGGCAGAGACAGGAGAAGCATGTTAATGCAGGGTCTTAGATGGGATCCTGGAACAGAAGAAGGACATTAGCAGGAAAACTGGTGAAATCTGAATAAAGCCAGGAGTTAATAGTGTTGCGCCAACGTCAGTTTCTCAGCTTTGATGAGTGTGCCCTGATTATGAAACGTTAATGTAACATTAAAGGAAGTGCATGAACTCTCTGTACCATTTTTACAACTCCTCTGTAAATCCAAAATACTTTCCTAGTATAAAAATAACAAGGAGAAGAATAAAACCACAAAGACTTCAAAATTTCTCAAACAAACATACAAAGGTTGAGAACTGCAGTTTACACAACCCTCAAAGAGCTGAAGGAAAGAAAACTATAATACTAAAAATTATAGACTGGGGAGCTGATTCCATCCATCCCAATGGATGCACAGTGAGTGCACTGGTGGTCCTCTTGTGGACTAGCATTATTCACATTCAGAGCTTGTGACCAAGGGTTGGGGTCCAGCACATACAGGATGGAAACATTGAGGTTTCCCAGTAGGGCTGAATGGGGAGAGAGAGGGTATCGAAGTATGAATGGAGGGAGTGGTGGAAATTAAAATAATTAACATGTGTAGAGACCCTCCCCCCACCCCCCATCCCCGGTGGTGCAGCAGTTAATACTCTGCACTCCCAATTCAAGGGCCCAGGTTCAATCCCTAGTCAGGGAACTAGAGCCCATGTGCTTCTACTAAGAGTTCACATGCTGCAACTAAAGATGCCCTATGCTGGAACTAAGACCCAGCATAGCCAAATAAATAAATATATATATATTTTTAAAAAATGAATACACATGAAGTGCTTACTCTTTGTTTGCCCTAGTAACTAGTCAATATATATTTATTATTATTATTGTTAATAGCATTGCATATGTATGCACACTAAGTCGCTTCAGTCATGTCAGACTCTTTGTGACTCTATGGACTGTAGCCCGCCAGGCTCCTCTGCCCATGGGATTCTCCAGGCAAGAATATGGAGGGGGTTACCATGCCCTCCTCCAGGAGATCCTCTTGACCCAGGAATTGAACCCATGTCTCTTATGCCTCCTGCATCAGCAGGCAGGTTCTTTACCACTAGTACCACCTGGGGAGCCCCATTAATAGCATTCAGTTCAGTTCAGTTCAGTCACTCAGTCGTGTCCAACTCTTTGCGACCCCATGAATCACAGCACGCCAGGCCTCCCTGTCCATCACCAACTCCCAGAGTTCACTCAGACTCACGTCCATCGAGTCCGTGATGCCATCCAGACATCTCATCCTCTGTCGTCCCCCTCGCCTCCTGCCCCCAATCCCAGCATCAGAGTCTTTTCCAATGAGTCAATTCTTCACATGAGGTGGCCAAAGTACTAGAGTTTCAGCTTTAGCATCATTCCTTCCAATGAAATCCCAGGGATGATCTCCTTCAGAATGGACTGGTTGGATCTCCTTGCAGTCCAAGGGACTCTCAAGAGTCTTCTCCAACACTACAGTTCAAAAGCATCAATTCTTCGGTGTTCAGCTTTCTTCACAGTCCAACTCTCACATCCATACATGACCACTGGAAAAACCATAGCCTTGACTAGATGGACCTTTGTTGGCAAAGTAATGTCTCTGCTTTTCAATATGCTATCTAGGTTGGTCATAACTTTTCAAATACCTATTATCATCCAGGCCCTGCACTAAAAACTTCCCATCCCTTATCTCAAACCCTAACAACATCCCTATGTTATGTAAAGTAGGCTCAGTGACTTGCCCCATGCTAGATGGTTCCAGAACTTGTATTCATTACTGGTTTGCCTGGCGCCCACTTATTCTTCAGTTTTCCAAAAGGTGAAAGGATAGAACTGGCCCCAGAAAGTGATGTAGCACAGTGGGGAAGAGCTCAGACCTTGGAGTCATGGAGACTTTTGCACTTTCCTTACAGGTTTGTTGAGAGGACAAATATGATGATGACAGCTGAACTTAGCATGGCTCCAAGAACATAGTACTCAGATCATGTTATTGGAGTGGGATAATATTTGGAGTTTCTAAATTGAGAAATGTTTCTTGCTGTTTCATTGTCCTTCACCCATTGTTGAGGGGGCGATGGAAAACAGATTCAGAGAAAGAAATCATTGTTCAGCACTGAATGTCAAATTGGACTCTTTTTTAAGAGTCCAAAGCAAAATCATTTTGAAGGGCCAGGCATTCAATCACAAGAGTCACCATATATAAAAAAGAAACAATTTTTCCGTAATTCTCAAATCTTCTATTTAAATAAACTTTAAGACTTTAAATAAAGCTTGGATGAACCAGAGAATACAAGTTTTATTGAGTCATAGAACAGGCAGCTTCTCATGTAAGGTGAGGAACTCATACTGGCTGGGTGGAAAAATCAAGAGAAAAAAGAACAAAAACAAAACATAGTATTCAAGTCTGGGGCCTGCCCCTTGAACCTTCTGCCCTAGGGCGCATGTCCAGCAGAAACAAACAGAAGACCCCAGAGCAAAGGGGCTGTGCCTCACTTCTGTTGATGCTAGA
This sequence comes from Redunca redunca, assembly GCA_006410935.1. Classification (NCBI taxonomy): domain Eukaryota; kingdom Metazoa; phylum Chordata; class Mammalia; order Artiodactyla; family Bovidae; genus Redunca; species Redunca redunca. Next base: position 27,566 of record SJYQ01017810.1, read on the forward strand.
GAGGACTCGTCCATACAGAGGGCCCTATGATGGAGATGCGATGGCTGTGGGGCTTGTTTAGGGACAGAGAACCTCACATTGATGCTGCTCAGCTCAACCCCACCTCCCACCCCTCTCCCAGTGCCAGTCATTGAGCTATTGGCTCTCAGCCCCAAACCCACCCTTCTACACTCAGTTTTGGAATGCTGGGGCTGGCACTGTGCCAGCTGTTTCCATGGCTCTGTCCATAGGGGCACTAAGAGAGTGCAAGACTAGACTAGGAAGAAACAACTTCCTGCTTTCCATTTTCTATTCCTTCCTGCCAGCATCACCTCATAAGAGCCCTTTGCTCTGGCAGAAGCTATTGATCCCAGTAGCAACCAGTTCCAGTTTCCAAGTTTTTCCACATTCCCAGAACCAGCCTCATCATGGCCCCTCAAGTATTTCAACACCAACCACAGGCATGCCCTCCTCAGGGTCTGGGTCCCCATTTCTAGGTTCTAATAACCTCTACTTGGCCTCTCATTCCTAGGGTATCTGTTTCCTGAAGTTAGTACTTCTGATATCTCACTAGTTGCTTTTCTATGTGTCAAATATGATTTAGCCAATTCCTTATATTTTCTCCCTTAAAACAACCAACGTGGGGACTTCCTAGTAGTCTAGTAGTTGAGACTTCACCTTCTAATACAAGGGGTGCAGGTGAGATTCTCTGGTCAGAGAGCTAAGATCCCACATGCTTCATGGCAAAAAAAAAAAGAAAAAACATAAAACAGAAGCAATATTGTAACAATTCAAAAAAGACTTTAAAATGGTCCACATTAAAAAAAAAAAAAAAATATATATATATATATATAATCTAAAAACAGCAACAACAACCAGTGTGATTTCTGTCTTCCTGACAGGACTGACTCATTCAAGGACCTGATTCCTCTAGACCTTGGTGGGTCATGATAAGCATCAGAAATTTCCAGTGGGGGCCTATCCAAGCACTGATAAGGCATGATTGCCAGAGGCTTAGGGTCAGGATGAGGGGGACTGGAGGACACAGCCTTGACAGCAGAGGCCACAACTCCAAAGTCACACTCAGGCCCAAAGCCAGACTAAACAAGTTACACTACCCTGATATGTGATGGGGAGGGAAGCTGACTCCAAAGACCTAAGAAGGCAAGGTAGCCAGCAGGGCCTTCGAGCCCAGAAGCCTAGGCCAGGGTGATGGATGGCATGGAAGACTCCTCTGACAGCATCCTGAGGGGTAGAGGGAGGGCACTACCCAGAGATGGGATGGAGCAATCCTAATAGAGTATTTGGATCTTGGTTTGATGATTTTTTCCATATAAGAGGACAGTTTTTTACTTTAAAAAAAAATTTTTTTTGGCTATGCCACTCAACTTGTGGGATCTTAGTTCCCTGACCAGTGATTGAGCCCAGGCCCTTGGCAGTGAAAGCACTGAGTTCTATCCACTGGACTGCCAGGGAATTCCCTTACTTAGATTTTTTGCTTTGACATCATTTCAGATTTACAGAAAAGTTACAAGAATACTGCAAAGAATTCCTAGATACTCTTCATCCAAATTCCCCAAATGTTAACATTTTACCACATTTGCTTTTTTCTTCTGTGTCATGGTTTTTGTTTTTTTAATGAAATGCAAGTGTTTTTTGTTTTTTTTTTAAATGAAATGCAAGTGTATTTTTTTTCTGAAATATTCAAAATTTGCAGGGAGGACTTCCCTGGTGGTCCAGTGGTTAAGAATACGTCTGCCAGATGACATGATCCTCTACATAGAAAACCCTAAAGACTCCACCAGAAAATTATTAGAGCTAATCAATGAATATAGAAAGTTGCAGGATATAAAATCAACACACAGAAATCCCTTGCATTCCTATACACTAATAATGAGAAAGTAGAAAAAGAAATTAAGGAAACAATTCCATCTACCATTGCAACGAAAAGAATAAAATACTTAGGAATATATCTACCTAAAGAAACTAAAGACCTATATATAGAAAACTATAAAACACTGGTGAAAGAAATCAAAGAGGACACTAATAGATGAAGAAATATATCATGTTCATGGATTGGAAGAATCAATATAGTGAAAATGAGTATACTACCCAAAGCAATCTACAGATTCAATGCAATCTGTATCAAGATACCAGCGGTATTTTTCACAGAGCTAGAACAAATAATTTCACAATTTGTATGGAAATACAAAAAACCTCGAATAGCCAAAGCAATCTTGAGAAAGAAGAATGGAACTGGAGAAATCAACCTGCCTGACTTCAGGCTCTACTACAAAGCCACAGTCATCAAGACAGTATAGTACTGGCACAAAGACAGAAATATAGATCAATGGAACAAAATAGAAAGCCCAGAGATAAATCCATACACCTATGGACACCTTATCTTTGACAAAGGAGGCAAGAATATACAATGGATTAAAGACAGTCTCTTTAACAAGTGGTGCTGGGAAAACTGGTCAACCACTTGTAAAAGAATGAAACTAGAACACTTTCTAACACCATACACAAAAATAAACTCAAAATGGATTAAAGATCTAAACATAAGACCAGAAACTATAAAACTCCTAGAGGAGAACATAGGCAAAACACTCTCCGACATAAATCACAGCAGGATCCTCTATGACCCACCTCCCAGAATACTGGAAATAAAAACAAAAATAAACAAATGGGATCTAATTGAAATTAAAAGCTTCTGCACAACAAAGGAAACTATAAGCAAGGTGAAAAGACAGCCTTCAGAATGGGAGAAAATAATAGCAAATGAAGCAACTGACAAACAACTAATCTCAAAAATATACAAGCAACTTATGCAGCTCAATTCCAGAAAAATAAATGACCCAATCAAAAAATGGGCCAAAGACCTAAATAGACATTTCTCCAAAGAAGACATACGGATGGCTAACAAACACATGAAAAGATGCTCAACATCACTCATTATCAGAGAAATGCAAATCAAAACCACAATGAGGTACCACTTCACACCAGTCAGAATGGCTGCGATCCAGAAGTCTGCAAGCAATAAATGCTGGAGAGGGTGTGGAGAAAAGGGAACCCTCTTACACTGTTGGTGGGAATGCAAACTAGTACAGCCACTATGGAAAACAGTGTGGAGATTCCTTAAAAAACTGGAAACAGAACTGCCTTATGACCCAGCAATTCCATGGCTGGGCATACATACCAAGGAAACTAGAACTGAAAGAGACACGTGTACCTCAGTGTTCATCACAGCACTGTTTATAATAGCCAGGACATGGAAGCAACCTAGATGTCCATCAGCAGATGAATGGATAAGAAAGCTGTGTTACACATGCACAATGGAGTATTACTCAGCCATCAAAAAGAATACATTTGAATCAGTTCTAATGAGGTGGATGAAACGGAGCCAATTATACAGAGTGAAGTAAGCCAGAAAGAAAAACACCAATACAGTATACTAACACACATATATGGAATTTAGAAAGATGGTAATGATAACCCTGTATGCTATGCTATGCTATGCTAAGTCACTTCAGTCATGTCCGACTTTGTGCGACCCCATAGATGGCAGCCCACCAGGCTCCCCCATCCCTGGGATTCTCTAGGCAAGAACACTGGGGTGGGTTGCCATTTCCTTCTCCTGTATGTGAGACAGCAAAAGAGATGCAGATGTACAGAACAGACTTTTTGACTCTGTGGGAGAGGGAGAGGGCAGGATGATTTGGGAGAATGGCATTGAAACATGTATAACATCATATAAGAAATGAATAGCCAGTCTAGGTTCAATGCAGGATACAGGATGCTTGGGGCTGGTGCACTGGGATAACCCAGAGGGATGGTATGGGGAGGGAGGTGGGAGGGGGGTTCAGGAGTGGGAAATTATGTACACCCATGGCAGATTCATGTTGATGTATGGCAAAATACAGTACTGTAAAGTAAAACGACTATAAACCAAATGACTATAACTGTGTCTCAAAGGCAGAAAGACTCAGGACAGCAAAGAGCCATGAATTCTATTACTAATACCATTAACACTTATTAATTGTTAATATAACAGGTTCAGTATTTATACTGTATGGCTCAGACATGCAGAAATAAAACTTTACTTCTTCTGCAACTGAACTGGCAAAATACAGTACTGTAAAGTAAAAAAAAAATTAAAAAACAAAAGAATACGTCTGCCAATGCAGGAGACACAGGTTTGATCCCTGGTGGGAGAAGATTCCACATGATGAGGGGCAACTAAGCTCATGAACCACAACTACTGAGCCCTCACTCCTAGAGCCTGTGTTCTAATGCAACAAGAGAAGTCATCGCAATGAGAAGGCCATGCATGACAACTAGAGAAAGTCTGACTGCAGAAACAAAGACCCAGAGCAGCCAAAAATAACTGCAGGGGCTTCCCTGGCAGTCCAGTGGTTAAGACTTGGAGCTTCCAATGCAGGGGATGTGGGTTCAATCCCTGGTCGAGGAACTAAGATCCCACAGGCCCTTTGGCATAGCCAAAAAATAAATTAATTTTTTAAAAATAAATAAATAAAAATTCCAGACATGATGCCTCTTAGCCCCCTAAGTACCTTGATGTGTATTTCCTAAAAACAAGGACATTCTCTTACATAACCAGAGTAAAATTGTTAGAGGAAGCACATTGATTGAAACCGCCCACCCTGGCCAGGCACCATAGTAACCATTTGCATGAGTTGTTTTACGACAGGAGGTCCTGCTAAGGAACATGGAACTAATAAGCCACCACCAACCGGAAGAGTTCAGGAAAGGTCAAAAAGGAGACACCACATGTCCGACCACCTCCCAGAATCCTTCTCTTTGGCATCCATCTTGGCTGAACAAGGCATGCACCACCAGGAAGGACTCTGAGTCAGAATGATTGGCTAAGGACAACCCGGAAAATAATCCCATCACCATAAAATCCGAGACTGCAAGCCATGTGGCAGAGCTGTTCTCCTGGGTTCCCTTACCCTGCTGCTCTCCACCGGGTGCCCTTTCCCAATAAAATCTCTTGCTTTGTCAGCAGATGTGTCTCCTCGGACAATTCATTTCCGAGTGTTAGACAAGAGCCCAGTTTCAGGCCCTGGAAGGGGTCCCCTTTCCTGCAACAAACTTATAAAAATTGGGAAATCAACATCATATGGTACTATTATCTAAGCTATAGACTTACTTCAGGTTTTGCCAACTGTCCCCAAATGTCCTATTTAACAAAAGAAAATGCAAAATCAAGCATTGGATTCAGTTTGGAAGAGAATAAATTTTCACTCAGAAATAAAACGGCGGGGAGGGAAGTGAGCTGGGATCAAGTTGGGTTCAGTTGCAGAAGAAGTAAAGTTTTATTTCTGCATGTCTGAGCCATACAGTATAAATACTGAACCTGTTATATTAACAATTAATAAGTGTTAATGGTATTAGTAATAGAATTCATGGCTCTTTGCTGTCCTGAGTCTTTCTGCCTTTGAGACACAGTTATAGTCGTTTGGTTTCAGCCAGTTACTCCATGAGAAGTTTTTCTTGAGGCAATGTAGCTTAGTGGGCAAGGTAGGAGTTCTGGAGTAGGACTGCTGCTGCTAAGTCACTTCAGTCGTGTTCGACTCTGTGCAACTCCATAGACGGCAGCCCACTAGGCTCCCCCATCCCCGGGATTCTCCAGGCAAGAACACTGGAGTGGGTTGCCATTTCCTTCTCCAGTGCATGAAAGTGAAAAGTGAAAGTGAAGTCGCTCAGTCATGTCTGACTCTTTGCGACCCCATGGACTGCAGCCTACCAGGCTCCTCCACCCATGGGATTTTCCAGGCAAGAGTACTGGAGTGGGGTGCTGTTGCCTTCTCCGTCTGGAGTAGGATAGATCTGAGTTAAAAACTAGCTTTGCCACTTGCTGGTGGGATGACCTTAGGCCCAGCTTGAACCTTTCTGAGTCTCAGCTTCCTCGCCTTTAACATGGAGGGTAAAGGTCCCACTCAGCACAGTGGGACCTGGAGCTAGACAGTGCTATGCTCACATCTCGGCTCTGTTATTAGATCTGGGACTCCAGGCAAGTACCTTCACCAGTGTGGGTTTTGTCTGCTCATTTGCAAAGCGGAGAAATACCAGCAAGGCATTTTGCTGAGCTATTGAAAGGAGAATGATTCTTGTACGGCATGGGCCTGGCTCATGGCCCATGTCATTCCAAGGTTTGAAATGACAGCTTCATTCCCTTCTATCAGCCCCTCTGGGTTTGGGCATGTGATTCTTCCTCAGTTTCTCCATCTGTAAAACAGATGAGCCAGTGGTACCATCTCTGACGTGAAGAAAGAGAACTGCAGGTGGAAGGGCTTAGGGTTCTGGAAAGCAATGGCCTTGGCCATTGGCAAGGGTGCCCTGTGGCCTTGGCAGAGCAAGCAATTGGCTGCAGTAACAAAAACAGAAAGTGCTTTGGAATCCTGGGCCCTGCCAAGAATGCAGGCAAACCTGCTCTTCCACTGCCACCCTGGGGCTCCAGACCTTCCCATCCTCTCAACCCAGCCAGCTTCCCTGGCCTCTCCCCTGCATGCATCTGACACAGGGCTTGTCCTGCCTGCCTTCTTCAAGGAAGACAATCAGTCCTGCTACTAAGAGGGGAGGAAGGACATTGCCTTCTCCTGGGCAATTGTTGGGCAAGAGAGGGCAGCTCCAGCATTGACCCATTGCTGGGAAGAGAGGAAGGAACCCGCAGCCCTGGCAGGTTTCCCCAGAAGAGTCTCACTGGCTCCAGCCCTGGCAATCTCCTCCCTGCAAATACCAAGTTCAAGGTCAGGTCGAGAGAGCAGACAGGAGTGGCAGAAATCCCTCTAGCCTGGGAGGAGGGATGCTCGCCCACCATAGCATCTGCAGGAACAAGAAAGGGCTGGGGCTAGACCTCTTGAGGTAAGGATCCTGCCTTACACAGCTTGGGGAGGAGAGAGGAAGAGGTGGGTGGGTATGCTCGGGGGTGGGTGGGGAGAATGTCATTCTCTTCTACTTCCTGCCTGGATGGTGGGACCACACCATGTACCAGGCTTGGTGCCAGGCTCTTGATATTATATTGTCTTATGGAAACAACATAAACCCTGAAGGACTCGGAGGCATCATCCTTTCTTGATAAAGAAGAAAACTGGAAACCCAGAAAGTGAAGCCACATGCTCTAGTTTCTTGGGGATCCAAGGGATGTGCCTGATTCCAAAGCCCCTGTTCACTGGGTTTGCTGTGGGATGGAGGAAGGACCCGGAACCAGGCACAGGGCTGCCCTTACCTTCAAGGGCCAACACCTCGCCAGGGGCAGCCCTGGGACGTCAACAAGTCATACCAGCATTCCTTTCCCTGGACTAACACAGTCTGGAGACCCCAGATCTGGTTGGGACTGTCCACCTCACCCGGCATGGAGCAGACGTGGCTGAAATCATACGTTACATGTGCATTCTCCCCAAACCCACTGACTGTGGGTTATTCCAGGCACTGGGTGCAATCCCTCTGTCTGCCCACATGCAAAGCAAATGCCAGGAAGGTGATAAGGGTTCAGTAGGCATTTACTGGATAAACCTGCTAATGAGATGGAGCTAAACCCCCTTATTTATCAGAGGAATTATCTGAAACCCAGCACAGGAGGGAAGGGACTCACCCAGGGTCAGTTAGGCCTGTTCAGGTTCCATCCAGTTTGGAGTCCCCTCATTACTTTGTTCTGGCTTAGGCCCACGGTTTTGCCAAGAGGGACTGCATTTGAGGATGCCATGGGAAGCCAAGACCCCATCTGGTCTCTCAAAACCCACCCCTCGGTAAAACAAGCCTCCAAAGAAGTCTGGGCAACCAGACCCCAAGGCACTCACCTTAAAAGATAGATAGACTCAGTTGGGACTTCCCTGGCAGTCCAGTGGTTAAGACTCTGTGCTTCCACTACAGGAGGTGAAGGTTCAATCCCTGGTCAGCTAAGATCTCACATGCCACATGGTGCAGGGGAAAAAAAAAAAGTAGACTCAGTGGTCTGAGGCTAGAATTTTCTGGCCTGGAAAATGGGAACAGCATGTAAAATTTCTGTTCCACCTAGTGACAGATGCAGGGTCCATGGCGGCTGAGCCTCGCATGATTCTCTGACTTGAAAGGTGAGTCTAGCAAGTAATTCTGAGTCTATAATGTGAAGAGCCAACTCATTGGAAAAGCCCCTGATTCTGGGAAAGATTGAGGGCAGGGAGAGAAGAAGGTGACAGAGGATTAGATGGTTAGATGGCATCACTGACTCAATGGACATGAGTTTGAGCAAACTCCAGAAGAGAGGGAAGGACGGGGAAGCCTGGCATGCTGCAGTCCATATGCGTGCAAAGAGTCAAACATGAGTTACCGACTGAACAACAGGAAGTAATTCCAAGTCTATAAGGGAATGAAACCTAAAAATTCCACTTTGCACATTATCTCCTCATTTATTCATTTGTCTGTTCACTCATCCATTAATGTTGCGTTTGCTAAACTTCACTCATTCCCAGACTAATCAATTGGCCTCACCCATTATAACCCTGTTTGCTCCATGCTTTTCTATATTTGACTATATTACTTGAATAGACTTACCTTCAGCCTAAGCAATAGTATAGTTCATTTAAATACAGCTACAATAACCACATGTTTGACCACATGACCTAGAATCCTCTCCCGTGCACCCTCAGGTATCTCTCTTCTTTGCATCCCAGTTTTGGCATCCTAGAGGTAGAGGGTATTGAGGCACAATGACCTTCCAGTCCTGTCATTCTAAGTCTATGATGCAAAGAGTCACACCCAGGCAAGGAAAACCCAGAGCCCAGATAGGACCAGGGGAGAAGGAGCTGGTCAAAAGCAACATGTTTATCTCTGTCAAGTTTCCAAGGCTGAGCAGTGATTCTGGAGGCAAGATAGGACATCCTTAGAGATTGGTTTGTAAGCCACTCTTCAGGGACTAAGAGAAACTAGTAGGCAAACCCCCACCCCCAACCAGGAGGTTTTATCAGCCCCCAGAGCATGAGCCACACACTCTTCACTGGACTTTCCAGAGGCGCTGTAACCCCAGATAGAGGAAATTAACCCTTGGAGAAGCTTTGTTTTGTTTTTTTAATCGTTATTATTTGGTTGTGCCAGGTTTTAGTTGCAGCATGCAAGATCTTTAGTCGTGGTGCATGGCATCTAGTTCCCTGACCAAAGACCAAACCCCGCCCCCCTGCACTGGGAGATCGGCAGCTTAGCCACTGGACCACAAGGGAAGTCCCTAGCCTTGAGGAAGTCCGACACTGAGAAATGACCGGCAGCAAAACGACCCAGCTGGCCTTCTCTGGGTCGGGCAGGAGGAAAGTAGGCTCCTTTGGGGGCACCTGCTCAGCCCACATGCCCCTAGGTGACCCTGCCCCAAGGGTGTCCTGGGCCCCTCTTTGTTCTCTGCAGTTCAGCCCCTCTTGGACTAGCTGATTGGCCAGAGGAGGGCACCCATCTCGGAGGGAACACCCTGGAGGCCAGTCAGATTGGATTTAGGATGAGGAGAGCCTGGTTGGTCAAGCACAGGTCATGTGAGGAGACTTGCTGAAGAGACCTGCTTGTGTGAGAGAAGAAGGAAACCAGGGTTCAGAGAGAAGCACAGAGATGGGGTGGGGAAGACGGGCACCCCCAGAGGGCCTTCCATCCTGATTCCTCACCTGTCCCAGGAGTGACATCCTTGGGTCACTGGCCTGTCCTTGGGTCACAGGGCAGTCTAGAGACTGCCCTGACTCCTTATGTTGAACTACACTTTCTGCTTAAACTAGCTGGAATGGGTTTCTTTTGTGTGTACCCAGATCAATCAGTGATACGATGAAGCAGGTCCTTCATGGTCCTAAATTAAACTTGGCAAGCTGGGATAACAATGATGGGAATGACCCCCCAGTCACTGGATTGGTGCTTTATGATTTTGAAAGTCCCTAACTTGTGGGTCATCACTTACAACCTGAAGGGACTTGCCCCACACTTACTCATGCCCAAGACTCCTCTCCCAAGAACAAGTGGGGGTGGGGGGCCTGGGGGACTTCCTTGGTGATCCAGCGGTTAAGAATCTGCCAATGCAGGGGACAGGGGGTTGATCCCTGGTCCTGAAAGATCCCACATGTCGTGGGGCAACTAAGCCCAGCACCACAGCTACTGAAGCCTGCACACCCTAAAGCCCACGCTTCACAGCAAGAGAAGCCACTGCAACGAGAAGCCCAAGAACTGCACCTGGGCAGCAGCCCCTGCTCGCCGAAACCAGAGAAAGCCTACAGGCGGCATGGAAGACCCAGCACAGTTAAAAGTAAATTTTTTTAATTAAAAAAAAGGAACATAAGAGGAATAGCCCAGCTTTGGAGGCAGGCAGACCTAGGCCCTCATCCCTGCTTAACCATCACTGACAATCTGTATGATCTTGGGCAACTTATTTAATCTAAGTCTTGCTTCTTCATTTCTACAAACTGGAAAGCAGGACGGTGTAAACACTGGAATCACTCCTGGTTTTGCCACCTACTAGCTAATGACTTTGGAAAAGTGATGTCACTTCTAAAAACCTCAACGTCTTCAACCATAAAGTGGGCCTAATAAAGCCTGTTTTAAGTGGCTGTTGTAAGCTTGAAGCACGCCAAATGCTTGGTTTATGAGGCCTGATCAGACTGTGCCTTAGATCTTTCAGTTCCCAGACATTTTGAGTTACATGAGCTAATAAATTCCCGTTGCGTTAAAAAAAAAAGTGTATCACAGTATCTGGTACTTAGTAAGAGTATTCAATGTGCGGTGGCCATAAGAGTAATTTATTATGTAAAGTACTTAGCATGAAGCATGACACACAGTTGCTAATCAGAAATTGTGTACTCTAAAGTGCACACTGGTCAGCACTGCGGGTTTGACAGGACCTGGCCTAGCAGGATCACCTGTAAAACAAAGGAGTTTCAGTTGTTGGCAAGCTTCATGTGTTGTTTTTAGTCGCTAAGCCATATCCAACTTTTTGCAACCCAGAAAAGCATGATTCATAAGAGTAAAAAAAACTGATAGATTGAACTTCATAAAAATTCAAAACACCTGCTCTTTAAAAGACATTTTTTAAGAGAATAAAAAGACTATCTACAGACTAGGAGAAAATATTTGCAAATGATACATCTGATAAAGGACTGTATTCAGAATATGTAGAGAACTCTCAAAACTCAATAATTAGAAAACCAGTAACCCTGGAAGCTCCCTGGTGGTCCAGTGGTTAGGACTCAACACTTTCACTGTTCAGTACCTGGTTGGCGAACTAGAATCACTCAAGCTTCAAGGCGCAGACAAAAAAAAAAAAAGAAAATGAGTAACTAAAACAGTAGGCAAAATATTTCAACAGATACTTCACTAAAGAAGATAAATGAATGGCCAATAAGTGCATTAAAGATGCTCANGGTATTTTCTTTAAAAACTTAAACATGCACCTACCATATGACATGATCATTCCAGTTCTAGAAACATACCGAGAGGAATGAAAGCATGGTGTCCATAGAAGGACCTGTACATGAATATTCTTGGCAAATTTATTTGTTACAGCCAGAAGATGGGAACCTAACTGTCCATCATCAGAGGAGTGGGTAGACTGCAGTATATTCACACAAAGGGTTCTATTCAGCAATTAAAAAAAAGAACGACCCCTACCAGATGCAATAAGATGGATAAGCCTCAACACAATGATGCTTAGTGAAAGAAACCAGACATAAAGAACACTTCCTTATCACATGATTCAATTCATACGAAAGTCTCAAAAATGGAAAACAGGTTGGTGGTTTCCTGGAGACAGGGAAAAAGCTGGAGGGAGGGATTATAGAAGGGCAAGAGAAGTCTTGCAGGTGATAAATACATTTGTTTGATATCTTGATTATGGTGATGGTTTCACAGGCATATACATGTATCCAACATAAAACTCCACACATTAAAAATATGCAGTTTATTACATGTGGATAGAGTACCTCAATAAAGCTGTTTTTCAAGAAACAGCACAACAACCAAGGGTTTGCCCTGTGTGCTTCTAGCCAGCCCTTGCCAGTTTCCATACAACATCCTAACACACCCACCTCACCGAGTGCCATTGTGTCCACTGGATCAGAATCCCCATGGACAGAGGAGCCACGGGGTGGCAAAGAGTTGGACACGACTGAAGCAACAGCCCAGCACAGAGCACATACCTCTGTGTGCTGCTGCTGAGTCGCTTCAGTTGTGTCCAGCTCTGTGCAACCCCACAGACGGCAGCCCACCAGGCTCCCCCGTCCCTGGGATTCTCCAGGCAAGAGTACTGGAGTGGGGTGCCATTGCCTTCTCCACACCTCTGTGTAGGTACACTTACAATCCTTATGTTATCCTACATATAAGGAAACTGAATGGACTAGAACAGAGAAGCATGGGATGGACCAGAGCAGAAGGAATTAGCAGAGAAGTGGCTTGAACTCATAATACAAGTGAAAATGCTTCAAAGTCAGCCCAGGTACAGGCATCAAGCCAGTGGTAGGGAAGCTCATCACTTGCACACAGCCCTGGGAATGCTCAGCAAATAACCCCCACCGAACTCCCACTGGCAGGAGCCACGATCTACCAATCTGGAGAAGATGGGAGGAAGAGGCAAGGTAGTGGAATGAGGGAGGAGAGAGAAGAGCCAAGGTGGGGCGGGGGGGGGGAAGACGGCAAGGATTGGTCCCCACGTTTTACCACTGAGGGATCCGAGGGTCAGGGAGGACTCGAGATCTGCCTGTGTAGCACAGCCTGGGAAAGTCAAGGTTTCATGAATGAAAGCCCTAAGAATCCCCTTCCAGAATTTGGAATCTGGGATTCTGGAAAGGCTGCAGTTCCCAGAGGTCAGCTATAGTGGGGTGGGGGTGGGGGCTGTCCCAGTGGTGCCAGGGCTGGGGATCATTGGAAAACTTCTACCAGAGAAGCCCACATCCATCAGAGGAATTTCCCCAGAGCATAAATCCCCTCTCTTAGGTCTGCCAAGTTACTGAGCCCTTAAAAAGCTTTTATAAATTAAATCTGGTGAATTGGACTTGGGTTCCATGTCCAGCAGGAACCAAAGATCCAGGACACCAAGAAGAAGCTGCAAGGCTGCTCCTGACCTTGCCTCAGAGATCACGCAGCATCATTTCCACCACACACTGCTCTGAATCACACGAAGGCACGTTTGCTTTTTATGAGCTGACATTTTCAAGGACTCACTAAGCACCAGGCCCTCCACCCAGGCTCTCTGCGCCTTTTCTCATCAACTCTTCCAAATGGCCCTGTGATGCCCAGAAAGCAATAAAATTCACAGAACCGTGATGTAAAACTCAGAAGTCCCTCCCAGAGTGAAAACCCCTCTCCCTAACCTAGGATATTCCTTTCCTGGGTCCAGGGACTTGGGAAGGGAAATTTGAGAGTTCCTTGATGTTAATGGGCAATGAAATTATAGCAAGAGAAGAGTCACCTTGAGGCTAATGTTCTGCCTTCTTCCTCCTTTAATTCTTATGACAAACCCATATATCAAGAAGGTGTCTTTAGTCACATTTTACAGATATGGAAAACTGAGGCTCAGAGAGGTTAAGTACCTAGCCCAAGGACACAAACTTTGTTAAACTTCACAGAGTCTGGATTCAAACTCAGTCTGATTGCAAAGTGCACCATGCTCTCCAGCTTCCCATTATAAATGGATGCTCACTGGAATTATATTTCAGAACCTTGACTAAGGGATAAATTCTATACTTTTTACGCTTTCTTTCCCAAATGTTATTATTCTTTAAAAACGTTTGGATTTGTTACCAATTTCTACAAAGCCAGCTAAATAAAAATAAACACCTCCTCCTGTCCGTCTTTGACTGCACTGTCCATTTTTAGCTCTCCTGTCTGTTTTTGGCTATATAATCCCTTACGATTATACAGTGGAAGTGACAAGTAGATTCAAGGGATTAGATCTGATAGAGTGCCTAAAGAACTCGGGACGGAGGTTTGTGACATTGTACAGAAGGCAGTGATCGAAACCATACCCAAGAAAAAGAAACACAAAAAAGCAAAATGGTTGTCTGAGGAGGCCTTACAAATAGCTGAGAAAAGAAGAGAAGTGAAAGGCAAAGGAGAAAATAAAGATATACCCATTTGAATTCAGAGTTCCAAAGGATAGCAAGGAAAGAGATAAGAAAGTCTTCCTAACTGAACAGTGCAAAGAAAGAAAAGGAAGAAATAGAGGAAAACAATAGGATGGGAAAGACTGGAGATCTCTTCAAGAAAATTAGAGATACCAAATGAAATTTTCATGCAAAGATGGGCTCAATAAAGGACAGAAATGGTATGAAGCTAATAGAAGCAGAAAATAATAAGAAGAGATGGCAAGAATACACAGAAGAACTGTACAAAAAAGATCTTCATGACCCAGATAACCATGATGGTATAATCACTCACCTAGAGCCAGACATCCTGGAATGTGAAATCAAGTGGGCCTTAGGAAACATCACTACAAACAAAGCTAGTAGAGGTGATCGAATTCCAGTTGAGCTATTTCAAATCCTAAAAGATGATGCTGTTAAAGTGCTGCACCCAATATGCCAGCAAATTTGGAGAACTCATTTGTGGTTACAGGGCTGGAAAAGGTCAGTTTTCATTCCTATCCCAAAGAAGGGCAATGCCAAAAAATGTTCAAGCTACCACACAATTGCACCCATCTCACATGCTAGCAAAGTAATGCTCAAAATTCTCCATGCCAGGCTTCAATAGTATGTGAACCATGAACTTCCAGATGTTCAAGCTGGATTTAGAAAAGGCAGAGGAATCAGAGACCAAATTGCCAACATCTCCTGGATCGTAGAAAAAGCAAGAGAATTCCAGAAAAACATCTGCTTCTGATTCATTGACTATGCCAAAGCCTTTGACTGTGTGAATCAAACAACAAACTGTGGAAAATTCTGAAGGAGAATACCAGACCACCTGACCTGCCTCCTGAGAAATCTGTATGCAGGTCAGGAAGCAACAGTTAGAACTGGACATAGGACAACACACCGCTTCCAAATTAGAAAAGGAGTATGTCAGGGCTGTATATTGTCACCCTGCTTATTTAGCTTATTTGCAGAGTACATCATGCAAAATGCCAGGCTGGATGAATCACAAGCTGGATTCAAGATTGCCGGGAGAAATATCAATAACCTCAGATAGGCAGATGACACCACCTTTGTGGCAGAAAGTGAAGAAGAACTAAAAAGCCTCTTGATGAAAGTGAAAGAGAAGAGTGAAAAAGCTGGCTTAAAACTCAACATTCAAAAAACTAAGATCATGGCATCTGGTCCCATCATTCCATGGCAAATAGATGGTGAAACAATGGAAACAGTGAGAGACTTTATTTTCTTAGGCTCCAAAATCACTGCAGATGGTGATTGCAGCCATGAAATTCAAAGACACTTGCTCCTCGGCAGAAAAGCTATGACAAACCTAGACAACGTATTAAAAAGCAGAGACATTACTTTGCCAACAAAGGTCCGTCTAGTCAAAGCTATAGCTTTTCCAGTAGTCATTTATGGATTTGAGAGCTGGACTGTAAAGAAAGCTAAATGCTGAAGAATTTATGCTTTTAAACTGTGGTGTTGGAGAAGACTCTTGAGAGTCCCTTGGACTGCACAAAGATCAAACCAGTCAACCCTAAAGGAAATCAGTCCTGAATATTCATTGGAAGGACTGACACTGAAGGTGAAACGCCAATACTTTGGCCACCTGATTCGTTGCAAAAGATCCTGATGCTGGGAAAGATTGCAAGAAGGAGAAGGTGATGACAGAGAATGAGATGGTTGAATGGCATCACTGACACGATGGACATGAGTTTGAGCAAGCTCCAGGGGTTGGTGATGGATGGGGAAGTCTGGCGTGCTGCAGTCCATGGGGTCGCAAAGAGTCAGACATGACTGAACATCTGAACTAAACTGAACTGACCTGTCCATCAAGAAGCCGCCTCTGATTGCCCAAAGCCCTGGGCTCACCCAACACAGCACCCAACCCACAGTCTGTAATCACCAGTTGACCTGTCTGCTCTCCTTTGTAGGACAAAAATCTACATCAGAGGCATAGTAGGTGCCAGTAAGCATTTGAGGAAGGAGGAAAAGAGAAGGAAAAATTCAAGGGAAAGAATTTTTAAAAGTCATAATAACAATAGATACCGTTTATTTAATTGAATGTGTGTCACTGGCTCGGTGTGCTACTGCAGGAACAGTCTCCTCTAAAGCTCTCAATTCTCTGAGCTTCACCTTCAACTTGCATTAGAGGAGAATGACATCTGGGGAGGGTGTCCCCTGCCCGGGGTTGCAAAACAAGTAAATGACTCCACAGCCTGGGTTCTTACCACCACTTTGCAGCCATGGGGCTGCTTCCCTGAGCTGTCATAGAAGCAGAGGAATTAATCAACAATGTTTGGAAAGAAATTCTAGATGGTACCACTCCAGGTCCACTGGGCTTCTTTGGGGTAAATGAGGGCATGGCAGTCCACTCCAGTATTCTTGCCTGGAGAACTTCATGAACAGAGAAGCCTAGTGGGCTACAGTCCATGGGGTCACAAAGAGTCAGACACGACTACACAGGCATGCTCCATTTTTCACTCCCCTCCTTCCCTTCTCTGGGAGGGGAGGGCTTGGATAACCTCAGGGTGGTTCCAACTATGGCAGATGTCTATGCTTCACCTGTCCTCTGGGCTGGTCCCCTGGTATCCGCTACCCACGACTACTCCTGGCCACAGCTCCTGCTTTTCTGACCGTGGCTCTCTCTGGTCCACAGTCTCCCTGGGTATTTCTACATCCTCGTCTCCTGGAGTTCGAGAAACACTGTGTTGCCTCTCCATACCTCCATCCTGGAGCAGATGGGCTCTAAGGCTGCCCTGTGAGGCTCCAGATTCATCTTCTTCATCAGGACTGCTCAAAGTGTGGTCCACATTACCTGGGAACTTGTTAGAAATGCAAAATCTCAGGCTCTACTCAGGAGCTATTGAATCACAAACTCTGGGGTGGGCCCACACAGCATGGGTCTACCTAGGTTGGAACAAGCCCGCCAGGGGGTTCTGATGCATAGTCAAAATCAAGAATCACTGCCCTACCTCATACCTTCCCTGAGAGCTCACAGCGAAAAGTCCACACTCTAAGTTGGCCAGGTTCCAGGTCTTGACCTGTAAAAAGGAAGTAGGGGGTAAGAGAGCAATTTAGAAAAACTCTTCATCTTCCCAAGGGCATATGTCTTTACATTGAAACTGTGGATTCTGAAACTGTTATGCTTGTTCTACTCTTTGAAAATACCATTTAGAAAGTCAGCGCTGAGGACCATCAGCTGCTGAATCTCCCTCCCCTAGGAGCAACAGATCCCTCAGTGTTAAGGGTGAGGAAGGCAGGAAAATGCCTGGGAATTAAAAATTCATGGGATAGCTGTTCAAAAATCTTTCTTTCACTGCATATGCCATGCGTTTCCAATTCCAGACTGATTTAATCTTCATGTCAACCCCAAGAGGCCCAGACCCACAGTATCAAGTTCACCCTCTGGTGTAGCAGTCAGCCCATGGACTCTGGACCATCACCTGAGCCCATGGGGAGGGTCCTCATTTTCACTCACCTCTTCTCTCCATCCTCGCTGTGGTCACTGCCCATATTCTGGTCTCATCAATCCAGCCAACCACTTAATACTGTGGGATCTTGGGCAAGTTACTTAATCTCTTTGTGCCTCCCTTTACTCATCTGTAAAATGAGGATTCCACATTCAATTTCAAAAACAGCTTATTGAGCACCTACAATATTACAGGCGCTGCAGACATGGCAGTGAACTAAACAAAAATCCCTGTCCTCATGGAATTTTACTATGGTGGGGATAATAGCGCCTGGGGGTAGCAGGAAGGAGGAGGGTTCGTTTTGATAGGGCGGCTAACAAAAGTCCCATTAACAAGGAAACATTTGAGCTGAAATTTGAAGTCACAAACCACCTGAAGCACTGGGGAAATGGCATTTGGGTTGAGGGAAGGACAAGTACCAGAATGCCGAGGCAAATGGGGGTTTGGAGAGTTGGGGGTTTGACAAAGATGTCAGTGTGGCCAAATAGAGTGAGAGAGGAGCAAAAGGAAGATGTCTGATAAGGAGCTGGGAGAGAGGAACGAGGTCAGGAGGGATCCAGCTGCTCTTATCGGGACCTTGACTTTGATGCTAAGGAGATGGGGGCAGATTCGAGCAGAAGAGAGATCTAACGTGATTTTGTGTTTTAAGGTCACACTGGCTGCTGTGTGCAGGGGTTAGCCCCAAGCAAGGCCAGAGGCAAGGAGACTGTTCAGAAATGGGACCACGGGACTTCCCTGGTTGTCCAGTGGTTAAAACTCCAAGCTTCCACTGCAGGGGTCATAGGTTCGATACCTGGTCAGAGAACTAAGATCTCATAAGCCTCGTGGCCAAAACAAACAAATCAATCCCCTAAAACACATGACTTTAAAAAAATAAAAAGAAATAAAGAAATGAGGCCATTACTGTAACCCAAGCAAGGAAGAGTGGGACCCAGTCCAGTGGGCAGCAGAAGAGAAGTGAGAAGCCATCAGACTGAAGATACGTGCTTGACAAGACTGCCAGCTAGATGGGATGTGAGGAGTGAGAGGAAGGGGTCCAGGGGTGGGAGTCAGGTTGGGGTCAGGGATAGACAGGTAGACTCCAAAGTTTTTAGCCTGAACAATTGAAAGCCTGAAATTGCCATTTACTAAGGTCCATCTAGTCAAGGCTATGGTTTTTCCAGTGGTCATGTATGGATGTGAGAGTTGGACTGTAAAGAAAGCTGAGCACTGAAGAATTGATGCTTTTGAACTGTGGTGTTGGAGAAGACTCTTGAGAGTCCCTTGGACTGCAAGGAGATCCAACCAGTTCATCCTAAAGGAGATCAGTCCTGGGTGTTCATTGGAAGGACTGATGTTGAAGCTGAAACTCCAATATTTTGGCCACCTGATGTGAAGAACTGACTCATTTGAAAAGACCCTGATGCTGGGAAACTTTAAAGGCAGGAGAAGGGGATGACAGAGGATAAGATGGTTGGATGGCATAACCGACTCAATGGACATGAATGTGGGTAAGCTCCGGAAGTTGGTGATAGACAGGGAGGCCTGGCATGCTGTGGTTCATAGGGTCACAAAGAGTTGGACATGACCTAACTAACTAAGATGGGGAGGGGGCTTCCCAGATGGTGCTAGTGGGAAGCCTGCCATTGCAAGAGACAAAAGAGACTCAGGTTCAATCCCTGGGTTGAGAAGATCCCCTGGAGGAGGGCATGGCAACCTACTCCAGTATTCTTGCCTGGAGAATCCCATGGACTGAGGAACCTGGCGAGCTACAGTCCATGGGGTCTAAAAGAGTCGGACATGATTTACAACTTAGCAATCGTGCAAGATGGGAAAGACAGAGACAGGAGCAGATTTGGGAAGATACTTTTTTGACACATGGAAGTTAAGACTCCTATTAGACATCCATAGAGAAGCTAATGGGCTGTTGGACCTATAGATCCAACAGAGGGGATTTGCAGACTAGAGACAGACATGTGGGAGACTTCCACGTAAAGGTGGTATTTCTAGAAGGTCATGAGAGCACCTACTTTGTGTGGGTGCTGTGAGGATGAAATGAGTTAAAACATGCAAGCATTTAAAACAGCATCTGGCATGTAGTAGGTACTCAGTAAAGCCTGGCAAATCACAGACATCACTTGTTGTCACTTGTACTGCCCTACTAGCTTCCCAACTGGGCTACCTCCATGCCTCCTCCACACTGCTGGTCAGAGTGATCTTTCTAAAGCCTGGATCTGACCATCCCTCCCTGCCCAAAGCTGCCATGTCTCCCTACTGCCTGCAAGAAAAAGTGCAACAGCCCCAAGTCCCTCAAGGCCTTTCCTTACCCAGACACTGCCACCTTCACCAGCCCCAATTTCTGCCACCACTCCCACCTCCCACTTTGTCCTCCAGCAATAATAGGGAACCCTTTGTTCACAGCTTGGTGTCTTTGAACATGCAGCCGCCTCTGCCATGACTTGTTCAGCAACAGCCTCTGACCCGTTCTCACATCCTCTACAAAGCCTCTCTCCCCACCCAGGGGGCTGCCTCCCTTCCTTGTAGCCCTGCTTCCTACTCTCACTGGTGTTCTTTCCCCTTAAGAAAGACTGTTCTTTCCACATGCGCACGCACACATGCACACCCCTGCCCTGTTCCTTCCATTCACATTCCTGCAACACTGTGCTACCAGCCTGAGCTACAGGCAAGGGGCTTGAAGGAGGACAGTTGTCCATGATGGATTTTATTATTGTTCAGTTCAGCTCAGTTCAGTCACTCAGTCATGTCCAACTCTTTGTGATCCCATGGACTGCAGCATGCCAGGTTTCCCTGTCCATCACCAATTCCTGGAGCTTGCTCAAACTCATATCTACCAGGTCAGTGATGCCATCCAACCATCTCATTCTCTGTTGTCCCCTTCTCCTCCTGCTTTCAATCTTTCCCAGCATCAGGGTCTTTTCCAATGGTTTGGCTCTTTGCATCAGGTGGCCAAATAATTGGAGCTTCACCTACAGCATCAGTCTTTTCAATAAGTATTTAGTGTTGATCTCCTTTAGGATTAACTGGTTTGATTTCCTTGCAGTCCAAGGGACTCTCAAGAGTCTTCTCCAACACCACATTTCAAAAACATCAATTCTTTGGCACTCAGCTTTCTCACATCCATACATGATTACTGGAAAAACCAGCTTTAACTATACGGACCTTTATCGGCAAAGTAATGTCTCTGTTTTTTAATATGCTGTCTAAGATTGCCATAGCTTTTCTTCCAAAGACCAAGTGTCTTAATTTCATGGCTGCAGTCATCACCTGCAGTGATTTTGGAGCCCAAAATCTCATTGTTTCCACTTTTTCCCCATCTATTTGCCATGAAGTGATGGGACTGGATGCCATGATCTTAGTTTTTTGAATGTTGGGTTTTAAGCCAGCTTTTTCACTCTCCTCTTTCACTTTCATCAGGAGGCTCTTTGGTTACTCTTCTTTTTCTGCCATATGGGGTGGTGTTTCATCTGCATATCTGAGGTAATTGATATTTCTCCCAGAAATCTTGATTCCATCTTGTGCTTCATCCAGCCTTGCATTTCATGTGATATATTCCGCATATAAGTTAAATAAGCTGGGCGACAATATATAGGCTTGACATAGTCCTTTCCCAATCTGGAACCAGTGCGTTGTTTGTTATTGTTACTATGTTTTAGATCACCAGACAGAGGCCCAGAGGAAAGAAGTTACTTTTGCAAGTCACTCAGCTGGAAAACACTGTGGCCAGGAAGGGCCTCCAGGCTTGTCTGATTCAAAGTCCTAGGCTCAAATGCATACACACACGTCACAGACACACAGAATTAACAATCTCAGGGTACCCCGGGGAGCATGAGGACAGGGTCCTTTGGTCTTTTAATTGTTCCCTACTTGGGGAGGGATCCAGGACAAGGGAGAGTGTGAAGGATTTAAGCTCAGAAACAAGCTTCACTTGTTTATTCAATAACTCATTCATTCATTCATTCATTTACTCATTTACTCCCTCATTCTCTCATTCGTCCATTCACTCGCTCATTCACAAGCAATTGGTTCTACTTTCAATTTCCTATCATACTCTTCATGGGGTTCTCGTGGCAAGAACACTGGAGTGGTTTGCCATTCTCTGCTCCAGCATTTTGGCCACTTGATGCAAAGAGCTGACTCATCGGAAAAGACCCTTGAAGAAAACTGACTTATTGGAAAAGCTGGGAAAGATAGAAAGGAGAAGGAGAAGAGGGCAGCAGAGGATGAGATGGTTAGATATCATCACCAATGCAATGGACATAAATCTGAGCAAACTCCAGGAGAGAGTGAAGGACAGGGAAGCCTGGCATGCTGCAGTCAATGGGTTGCAGAGTCAGACACAACTTAATGACTGAACAACAATAACTTTCAATTTCTACTCCCAGCAGACACTGATCCTACCCTCTAAGAGCTCAGAGACGGTGAAGAACCTGGACGGGGGACAAGGTGACACTCAAAGTACTTGCAGTGAACCTTAAAAGGGGAGAAAAGCCCACCTTTTGGCCCTGGGAAAAGGACACCCCTCCTGACGCCGCAGCCTGTGCAAAGGCCCAGAGGCCTAAAGCAGCTGCTGGAGACCTTCAGCAGATCTTCCAGCGGTAGGGTACCTGGGGAAGGGGATTGGAGGCTTGATGGGGGTTAACTGGGAGAGAAGGTTGAAGGCAGGGGCAATGGCCAAGGTTTGGGTTGGGTTTAGGATTAGAGAGTGAGTTTGAAATCAGATTATTTCTTTTTAACTGTTTTTCCAAAAGGGTCCCCTGTGATGTGTATTAGTGGTAAGGAACTGGTTATGATCAGGCCTGCCAAGAACCTAAAACTCAAGGATGATTTCAGGGTTGAGATTCAGTTCAGTTCAGTTCAGTTCAATCGCTCAGTTGTGTCTGACTCTTTGCGACGCCATGGACTGGCACACCAGGCCTGCGTGTCCATTGCCAACTCCTGGAGTTTACTCAAACACACGTCCATTGAGTCAGTGATGCCATCCAACCATCTCATCCTCTGTCGTCCCCTTCTCCTCCTGCCTTTAATGTTTCCCAGCATCAGGGTCTTTTCAAATGAGTCAGTTCTTTGCATCCGGTGACCAAAATATTGGAGTTTCAGCTTTAGCATCAGTCCTTCCAATGAATATTCAGAACTAATTTCTTTTAGGATGGATTGATTGGACCTCCTTGGAGTCCAAGGGACTCTCAAGAGTCTTCTCCAACACCACAGTTCAAAAGCATCGATTCTTCAGCACTCAGCTTTCTTCACAGTCCAACTCTCACATCCATACATGACTACTGGAAAAGCCATAGCTTTGACTAGACAGACTAGTCAAGGTGGCTTTGACTAGATGGACCTTTGTTGGCAAAGCAATGCCTCTGCTTTTCAATATGCTATCTAGGTTGGTCATAACTTTCCTTCCAAGGAGTAAGCGTCTTTTAATTTCATGGCTACAGTCACCATCTGCAGTGATTTTGGAGCCCCCAAAAATAAAGTCTGACTCTGTTTCCACTGTTTCCCCATCTATTTCCCATGAAGTGATGGGACCGAATGCCATGATCTTCGTTTTCTGAATGTTGAGCTTTAAGCCAACTTTTTCACTCTCTTTCACTTTCATCAAGAGGCTTTTTAGTTCCTCTTCACTTTCTGCCACAAGGGTGGTGTCATCTGCATATCTGAGGTTATTGATATTTCTCCCGGCAATCTTGATTCCAGCTTGTGTTTCTTCCAGTCCAGCATTTCTCATGATGTACTCTGCATATAAGTTAAATAAGCAGGGTGAGAATATACAGCCTTGACGAACTCCTTTTCCTATTTGGAACCAGTCTGTTGTTCCATGTCCAGTTCTAACTGTTGCTTCCTGACCTGCATACAGGTTTCTCAAGAGGCAGGTCAGGTGGTCTGGTATTCCCATCTCTCAGAATTTTCCACAGTTTCTTGCGATCCACACAGTCCAAGGCTTTGGCGTAGTCAATATGCTGTCTAGATTGGTCATAAGTAAAAGTCGCAGTACTGGAGGAAGCAAAACCTCCAGTACTCATTTGCTGAGCATGAGGTCTTCATTCTCCTGTTCCCTGAAGCATGAATGCACTGACTGTGTAATATTGGGCAGTCACTTAACCCTTCGTGGTCTCCGAGTGCCTACCTATTAAACTGCTGAGCGGGTTAGGATACTACTCTGTGTTCTGAGCATCTTCTCCGGGCCGGATACCACCGGTGTCCTCAATGGCTCCTGACAGGTGGGCAGGAACCGAACCGCCTAGCCCACTACCTGCATCCAGTAGGTGCTCTTCACGTCTAGTGCTCTTCCCGTCCCTCCTTTCCCCGCAAAGCCGACTCCAGGAGCCCCTTCTCGGCCCGGGCAGCCCACGAGTGCTGAGACACTCGCGTGGAGGAATGAGCCACGCCAGGGGCTGGGGCGCCCCCCTCCCTCTCCCCTCCCCCTCCCTCCCTGTCGGCCTGGGGTCCCAAGCAGCAGCGGGCGGGGAGCCGCGCAATTACCCTAATTACAGCCTGGCCTCCGCGGCGGTGGCGAGCGCGGCCACGCCATCCCAAGAACGCCCCCGGCCCGGGCCGGAGCGTGGGAACCGCCGTCCCCTCCGCCCCGGGCGGCGGCTGCGGCGTAGGGAGCCCGTCCGCCCGCCCGCCCGGGAGGCAGTGATGACCGATAAGCCTGGCCGGCTCGCCGCTCTAGCGCGGCTAATTACTGGGCCGCGCTGGGCGAGCTCCCGCGGCTCCTTTCAAGTGCGCTCTTCAAGCGCCCCCCGCCCAGTGATCCGCATCCCAACACCTGGGCGGGGAGTGGCGGGGCGAGGGGCCCCCGATTGGCTGGGAAAGCCGAGCGCCCAAGCTCTCCGGCGGGTTCCCACGCGCCATTTACCCAATCTTTCATTCACTCACCCACTCCGCACTCATTCATTCACTTACCAAACAGACGTTCGCGGCGTCTGTGGCTGCCTTTTCGGTAAAACGAGAATAATAAAGAATCCGCCTGCAATGCGGGGGACCTGGGTTAAATTCCTGGGTTGGGAAGATCCCCTGGAGAAGGGAAAGGCTACCCACTCCAGTATTCTGGCCTAGAGAATTCATGGACAGTCCATGGGGTCGCAAAGAGTCAGACACGACTTTCACTTCACTCAAAGTGTGTCTCACAGGATGGTCCTAAGGGCTAGCATGGGCGTGGGGAGGAAAGAGACAGTGTTTACTAAAAATTCATTCTGTTCTTCACCATCTCAATACGCATCAGCTCACTTAGTCCTCACAAACAGCCAGAATGGGGTGAAGCTCCATTTTACAGACACACAAGACAGAGGCCCAGAGATGCTGGGATCTGCAGAGGTCACACAGTAATAGGAGTGTCAGACGTTTGGCCCTGTGCTGAGTGCTTTTTGTGCCTTATCTCATTTAATCCTTGCAGCAACCTCAGACACTGAATATTCATATTACTTTTTTTTCTTTTTTTTTGAATATTGATTGCATCATGCAAACTCTTAGTTGCCGCATGTGGGATCTCTGTTCCCTGACCAGGGATCAAACCCAGGCCCCCTGCACTGGTAGCTCGGAATCCCACAAGTGTAAGTATTTCATCCCCAAGTTCAGATGAGGAAACCAAAGCTCAGAGAGTGACTTGCTCAAGGCCACACCGCTGAAGTGGCTGACACGGCTGAAGCGAGGGTGGAACCCACCAAACCCAGTGGGGACACCACAGCTCTCCCCTGTGGAGCTGAAATAGAGCGATCCTCCTTCTCCCCCTGCCCCTTCCAGCCTCAAGTGTAAGATGGGCAAAGTCTCAATGCCCAGCTGCCTCTCACCCCATGGACCAGCACAAAATACTCAGGGGACAGTTTAGAGGGGGTTTGATGCTGAGGAAAGGGCATGAGATAGATACAAACAACCTGAACATTTAAACTCTCTAAGCCTCCGTTCCTTATCTGTAAAATGGGCACAGCAGTCCCCATTCTGCCTCCCTTCCAGCACTGCAGCTCATGTGTTGTTCTTGAGTCCATTGACTGTGTTCATTCGCTTAGAACACTTCTTGAGTGCCAACTGCCACCTTGGTGCCACCGCTAGTGATCAACTGTGCTGCTTGCCCAGGGCTGAGGGGTACCTGGGCTGCAGAACTCAGAGTGCTAAACTGAGATAATCCTGGGCAAACCAGGACAGTTGTTCTCCCGGCCTGTGCTGGGTGCTGGGGATTTGAGCCACATCAGAGCCTGGCATGACTACTCTGAGAACTGGAAAGGCTCCTGCCCATGGGAAGAGATGTCCCATGGGAGCTGTTGGCACTGGAACGGGGCAAGGACGACGCACCCTGCTGATGTGCTGTGCTCAGCTTTTTCCCAGTCCCCTGGCTCCAGGCCCAGGCAGATATGCCAAAGCGATCCTACCCATTGCCTGGCTGGGAAAGCTGAGGCTGAGAGACTGGCAGTGGCTTTCCCACAGCAGCTGCTATGTATGAGTCAACGCCCAGGGGCAGGGGTGATCAGTCCCACCTCTCTCTACCCGCCTCCTCGCTGTACAACCTTGAACAAGCCACTCGTCCTCTCCAAGTAGCTTCCCATCCTCATCTGGGGGTGGGGGATGGGAGTGACAGGGTATCTCCAAGCCCAGTGTGGGTGGTGACTGTTACTGAAAGCTTTTCTAGGAACCCTCTACACCACCAGAAACTCCCAGTAAAACACCCAAAGGCAGGGGTGCCTGCCAAGAACTTGGTCACTGCTGGGTTCTTGGCAGTAGCCAGGTGAAGATGTGCCAGAAAGAACCTAGAGAGATTGGCCTTGAAGTAGACAGGGTTTCTCTAAGCTTAATTTTCCTCACCTAGAAGAGGGGAGATATAGTCTACCTCCTTCCACTGGTGTTGTGAATGAGACTCTGATGACAAAGTGCTCAGGACACACCAGTTCCTTTCCTGTCCCCTTTCTTGGTCCCTGTACTGCCTGGCCCAGCTGGTCTGGATTCAACCTAAGGTCCTCTTCAGCTGCTTCCCTCTTTCGCCTGCCTTCACTGGGAACCCACCATGTGCTGGTCTTCTTAGGACCACGAGTGGGGCTGACGTAAAAAATGGAGTCTCCCTTCTTTCCTGGGGCGCCCTGGCATTTCCTAGGACCCCAGGTGGAGGGAAGAGAAAGAACAGCAGCAGCCATCGCCCCTGAGAAAACAGGAGACCAGCTTCCTAACACCTTCCCTCTCTCCCACCCTCTCCCTCTGCCTGGAAGCCCTTTCCCTTCATCCCCCGGCTCGCACCATCCCCACTCAATACTGAGCTCCACGGCTTCTCTGTCTGTGTCTCTATCCAGCAGGAAGCCTGCCTTGACTGCCCCAGGTAGAGTTAACCACTCTTTCCCCAAGGAAGTCTCACTTGTCTTTGTCTTTATTTATTTTATTGAAGTATAGTTGATTTACAATGTTGCATTAATTTTTTGCTATACAGCAAAGGAAATATACACATATATATTCTTTTTCATATTCTTTTCTATTATGGTTTATTACAAGATATTGAATATAGTTCCCTGTGCTAGACAGTAGGACCTTGTTGTTTATTTATTCTATATATAACAGTTTGCATCTGCTAATCCCAAACTCCCAGTCCATGCCTCCCCACCCCACTCCCCTTGGCAACCGCAAGTCTGTTTCTATTTTGCTGATTAGTCCATTTGTATCATATCTTAGATTTCACATATAAATGATAACACACAGTGTTTGTCTTTCTTCCTGACCTACTTCACTTCATATGACAGTCTCTAGGTGTATCCATGATATTGCAAATGGCATCGTTCATTCTTTTGTTATGGCTGAGTAGTATTGCATTGCATGTATATACCACATCTTCCTTACCCATTCATCTGTCAATGGACTTTCAGGTTTTTTCCATGTCTTGGCTATTGTGAGTAGTGCTGCTGTGAACACAGGGGTATGTGTATCTTTTCAAGCTATAGTTTTGTCCAGGTTTATGCCCAGGAGTGAGATTGCTGGATCATATAGCAACTCTATATTTTTGAGGGACCTCCATACTGTTTTCCATAGTGGCTGCACCAGTTTATATTCCCATGGCTTGTTTGTAATCTGCAACCAGGCAGAGGGTCTAACTCAATGTAGGCAGCAGTAGATATGAAAAGAGAAGAATCCTAAGGGAGGGTGTGGGCCTGAGTCTATGTTCAGGCTTGAGGGATCATGAAAGGAATTCCTGCCCGCTCTGTGCCTAGACATTCCCTCCAGAATGGGAGAAGGTGGCAGAGGAGAGGAGGCCTACCTCCTTCCAGGGTCTTCCAGCTTCACCTCTTGCTCCGATTTTACACCTTTATGGAGTTCACCAGCAACCCATCTCCATCGACAGGGGGCTACTGGGGTAGGGGAGTTATCTGGCACTGGGACCCAGACACGTGGGTGTGAACTTCAGCTTTGCTGGGAGCAGTGGGTCACCTTGAGGAAAGTCATTTCCTTATGTATGAGGGGTTTGACCAAATGACCTTGCAGTCCTTCCAAACACAGTCTTAGATGTAGAAATTCTGAGACTTCCGGGTCTTTGCATCCAGACTCCATGGTGTAAAGCTGCTCTGTCCAGTATGGTAACCACTGACCACATGCGGCTACTGAGCACTTGATATGTGGTTCACCCTATTTGTGCTGTAAGAATAAAATACACACTAGATTTCAAAGATATAATCCCAACAATGTGAATTCCTATTGGAGACATGTTGTTGATTGATATTTAGTCTCTTTAGTCATGTCCGACCCTTTGCCACCCCCTGGACTGTAGCCCACCAGGCTCCTCTGTCCATGGGATTTCCCAGGCAAGAATGTTGGAGTGGGTTGCCATTATAATTTTGGATATGTTGGATTAAATACAATTTGTTATTAAAATTAATTTCACTTGTTTCTCTTTACTTTTTTAAAAATATGTGGCTACTAGAACGTTTACAGTTTCACATATTGACTCATACTGTGTTTCTATTACACAACTCTGGATAAACAGCTGGTGATCACCCAGCCAAGCCAAGATTTCCTCCCTGGGCACTAATCAGCTCTGCAGTTGTTGAGGTATGTTCTCTTCCTAGGAGAGAAGAATCAGACCCTGAAATCTTATGAGATACTGTTGTTTTCTCCCCAAAAGGAAGGTACCCCACGTCTCCTCTTCCTCCTTGAACAACTGTTTTCTGGGGAAGTGAAGAGTCCACCCATCTTTCAATGCTGCGCTTACTCTGCAAGGAAGACGGAATTAAGACATGACTGGGAAATTCCTTTTCAGGCTGGCTTCCAGCACAACAAGACCCAAGCCGACCCACCCTGAGGAAACCCCCCGCTGCCCCTTCCTGCCTGGCCCAACTCTGTCCCCTAAGTCTGAGCCAGGACGGCCCCAAGCTGGGCATTCAAGGGGGCACCTGACCTCCCCCTTGGCCCCCACCAGGGAATTTACACACCAGCCAAGGTGGTGGGTCACACCCACAGCGTAACTAGAGCCTCCATCTACTGGGAAATAGCAGATCTTTACTGAGATATGGGCAGATATGGGCCCTGTTTCTGCATGCCCCACCCCGACCAATATTTCCCTCCACATTTTGAGAAGGAAGTAAAGAACAGGACACAGCGGTTAAGAGTGAAACATCAGCTCTCCTTCAGGCATAAGTTTAAAGCCCAATTTGGCCAGGTGCTTGCCTGGTGGCTCAGCTGGTAAAGAATCTGCCCACAACGCGAGAGACCTGGATTCAATCCCTGGTTGAGAACATTCCTTGGAGAAGGAAACGGCTACCCACTCCGGTATTCTGGCCTGGAGAATTCCATGGACTATATAATCCATGGGGGTCACAAAGAGTCAGACACTACTGAGCCACTTTTACTCCACTTGTTGTGTGACCTTGAGCAACCTCCCTGGGCCTCAGTCGCCTCATCTGTGAAATGGAAACAATCCTAGTAAGGACCTTGAAGGCTTGTAAGAACTCAATGGAATAATGCATGTATGACAGAGAAAGGGTTCATGAAACATCAGCTATTGTTACTATTATTAATAAAAACAGAATCCTTCCTCATTTATAGACTTCTTTTCATAAAATCAGCCCAACCAAGGTGGCCTCAGAGTCTTCTCAGGGATTTAAAGAACCAGTCAGTGGAACACTTTGACTGGCAAGGGTTTTTGCAGGGTGTCTGGTCTAGGGCTTCATAAAGAAGTGACAGCTTGAAAGTCTCTTCTGCTGAGGGTTGGCAGCTCAGGTCCTCAAGCAGCACGGATAGGGGTGGCGGTAGGGTGAGGAAGACCTTAGAGAGCCCCTTCCTGTGCTCCCCTCCCCCACATCCCAGACAGCTGGGTCGGGAGGGGTGAGGTGAAACTGAAGGGGAAAGGGGTTGGAGAACCCCAGAAGCTATTTTTTCATTAACTCCTCTCAGTACAACTGCAAAACGAAATCACTGGAAGGGTATTGCTTCTATTTCCCTCAATATTCCCACTTAAAACAGGATTTTCAACAATTAGTGGATTTTTTTTTAAGTCCCCAAAGGAGTCTATTATCTTAGCAATTCCAGATGATCAAAGAGACAGAGTCATATCAAGAAAACAGTCATATTTGTACATAATCGTGTTAGACAAAGTATTCGGCTTTAATTTTTCTGCCTTCAAATTGGTTTTTAACATATCCTTTTTTGGTTATATTTATGTAATTTTATCAACTGCTCATCCTTGAGAGAAAACCATAGTTTATTCTGAGATAATGCCTGTTTGGATTTTTTGGTGCTGAAATGTTTTCCCTCTTAATGAAGTGGTGCAGTGATTGGTAGTTGTTTTTGATTTGTTTGACTGCCTGGTTGGGCTGTTTTATGTGTCCTGTTTTTATGTGTTTTATTATTTGGAAAAATAAAAAACTAGCCACCCTACATCAGTTCTATAATATGAAAGGGACGGTTTATTGCTCCAAAGTTCTGGGAACCGCTGACCCAGTCCAACCTCCCACCCACTAAGCACCTTCCTCTTGTCCTGCCCAGCCTGTACCCTCAGAGACGGGCCCCCCTGAAATCCTGGAAACCATCCCCCTGGCAGCGGGGCTCCTACAACTCCTGGCAACGAGGCGCTCACATTTCCAAAAGCTACGGTACTACCCTCAGACTCCTCTGACTCAGAAGTTCCTTCCACTAAACTGAAACCCACCTCCTGATGGTCCTAGGTTCATTTTTAGATGTCACCCCCTCACTACCTAGAAACAGCCATTTAGAGATCTAAAGGCAGTGAGTGTGACCCTCCTGGAGGCTTCCCTTCTCTGGGCCGAGACTTCCAGTTCCTTCCCTGGCCTTTGGATCCCCTGCCAGGAGCTCAATCTGAGAGGTGAGCGGTGTGGATGATAAGGGTGTGGGCTCCAGAATCAGTCTTGGTATGAATCCTGGCAACACCTCTTTCTTGCTGTGTGACCTTGAACAAGTTACTCTAGCTCTCTGGGTCTTGGTTTTCAGCTCCCTCACCTCAAAGCAGAGATGATAACAGCTCCGATAGGATTGTCATGCTGGGAGGATGAAGTCAGCTAACCTGCGTTACGCCCACTGTAGGAGAGTGCTTGGCGCCACACTATGCTCAGAGTGTGTCATCTAGGATGCGTTTGTGGTCCCGCCCTTCCCATCCCATCACCGGGGGCAGGGGCCTGACCCAAGCTGGGCCAACAGATTTTTTTCCAGGCCCTTGCAGACTCAGGGAAAGGAGTCAGTTTTTCTCCATGAGCTAAAGGCTCAAGGTGTAAAACTCAACCATTTTTCTACACCATAAAATAAATCAGTGTGTTGTGAAAGAGAAAAGGTAATGTCCAGAAAAAAACAAAGGCAAGAGAGAAAGTGCCAGTTCCAGCTGCTGCTGCTGCTGCTAAGTCACTTCAGTCGTGTCCGACTCTGTGCGACCCCATGGACGGCAGCCCACCGGGCTCCCACATCCCTGGGATTCTCCAGGCGAGAACACTGGAGTGGGTTGCCATTTCCTTCTCCAATGCGTGAAAGTGAAGTCGCTCAGTCGTGTCAGACTCTTCACGACCCCATGGACTCAGCCCACCAGGCTCCTCCATCCATGGGATTTTCCAGGCAAGAGTACTGGAGTGGGGTGCCCTAGCCCTTCCTAGAACTTCAGCATTTGTCTCAGTAACTTAGTAACTTTCCTAGTAATTTAGCAACTACCTCCAAACTTAGGACTTGGGACTTCCCTGGTGGTCCGGTGATTAAGACTCTACCTTGCAAGGCAGGGGACGTGGGTTAGATTCCCGGTCAGGGGACTAAGATCCTGCATGTTGCAGAGCAACTAAGCCCACAAGCTGCAACTACTGAGTCCGTGCGCCACAACTAGCGAGTCTGTGCGCTGCAACGAAAGATCATGCACGATGCAACCAAGGCCCAACACAGCCAAATAAATACATAAGTAAATATTAAAAAAAAAAATATTAGGGCTTAAAACAGCAAGCATTTATTAGCTCCTGAGTCTATATGCTAGGCTGGGCTCTTCTGGCAACTCCTGGGCCCATACACGCCTTTGCTGTCAGCTGGTAGCTTGACTAGGGCTGCTTGGTCCAGGATGGTCAGAAGGTGACCTAACATTTACTGAACGTCTGCCATATCCCAGGCACCGTGGGAAATACCAGAGTGGAGAAATTTAATATTCACCAAATTCCTACCTTGTGTTAGGCCTGTGATAGAATTTTAGGTGCATTATCTCACTTCATTCTCCTGACTACACAGTCAGGGAGCTGTTATTATGACCAACCCCATTTTACAGATGAGGAAACTGAGGGTCCAAGGGCAGGAATAACTTGTCTAAGATTTCAAGACCCAGAGGATCTGAGCTGGAATTCCAACTAAAGACACCTAACTCCGCAGAGCCCACGAGCTGGCACTGCACCATCCTGGCCCTAGCCCCATCCCAGAGCAAAACTAGGCCCTAACTTCATGCTGCTTTAAGTGTCATCAAGGGGATCAACTGGACACAACATCAACAGCATAAGATTCAATACCATTCATTCGGTAAAAGCATCCCCTTGCCTCCTTTGTGCTAGGCACCGTGTCAGGGACAGAGATGCGGAAATGACTCAGACACAGGATGCAGTGGCAGCAGTGTGGAGGAGGAAGTGATTAATCATGCCTGCTTTGGGCTCAGCATTGGCTCTTTATCAGCCCAATTCTTAAGGGGTGGGCGATGCTGGTGAGGAAACGCAGCTCAGGCCAAACCCCCTTCCCACAGATGCGCTGGGTCTCAGGGTCCCACTTATGCATCAATCAGAGGTCAAGGTCATCCTCAGGGGGAGAGTCCAAGACTCTGCACCCATCCTTTGACCCTGGCTACAAAGCTCGGTACAGGTCATCTGTTCACAGGATATCTGTGCGTGCCAGGTCAGAAGTAGAAGCTTCCAAAATAAGTGAGTAGCCTTACCACCTTGCAAGGCAACTCAGGGACTTCTGAGCCCAAGGGAGCAATTTCGGCCAGCCCTGAGCTGGGATGCTCAGAGATTCAGCATCCACATGCCCAGAGCCCTGTCGCCAGCGGGCAGGCACGAGTCATGGAAGGAACCTGACCCCAAGGTGAATTCTAGCTGCACCAGCTGCTGGCTGTGTTCCCCTATGTACGCTGTCAATAATCCTTCCTGAGTATTCTCATTATCTGAAAAATGGGGACAAAATCCCCATCTGACCCAACACTTTTTATGTTTCTTGAGCTAGCTTAAGTAAAATCAGGACTGTCTCAGGAGCCCGGGGCACCTCCTGAAACCCCAAGGCAGAGGGGCCCATGAGCCTGGCATTCCCCCTGTAAAGCCCCCAGAAATTCAGGCACAACTCCCTCCCCCATCTTCCCTCTCATTTCTCTTCTCTCCAGACTTGCTTCATTTTTCTCCCTCTGAAGACGCTCCCCCACTTTATCTGGTGCCGGTGACAAAAGCTGGCTGTCCCCACAGTCCACTCATGGGTTTATATGTGTTCCAGCCTCATTCAGTCTGGCTGCCGTCTTTCAGTTCCCGTTCCAAGCTCCTGGGAGAAAGGGTCTGGTCCAGCTAGGCTTAAGCTCCACCACTCTGGTCTATGGCGCAGTGAGCTTCGTCCAGCAAAGGGGGTTATATAGCATAATGGGAGCCCCCACGGGTAAAATGAGGAAGAGAGCATTTCTCAGAGAAGGAGTGTCACCATGGATGAGGCAGATTCCCCACCCCCACCCTATGAGTTATTTTGAGGATTAAATAGGACAATGGGCCTCAGTCCCCTGACACCTAATAAGCATGTGCTTCAAGGGAGGGTCTTAGGTCAGATTTCCTAGAAGCTGAACTGTCAGCACAGGAGTGAGGAAAAGAAACAGTGGGGGGTTGTGGAGGGGGGTCACAGAAGGATGGAGTCCCAGCCTGACCCACAGGGAGCACTCGGGCAGTCGCCCCACAGAATCAGTATCACATTGAGGCAAAGAGGACCTGTCTATTGTACCCTCACCAGTCAGACCCCAGGACTGGCAAGGGCTGGGGAGAGGGAGGGGGAGGCTTCCATTTGGCCAAGGGCACTTCTCAAGAGAAGGGGACAGCTGTGATTGGGAGCAGCCAACATCCCAGCAGCTGGGAGACAGGTGCGCCAGCCGAGACAAGGGGTCTGGGCCGGGCACCAGCAGCATCCATTACAGAGAGTCTCACACAAACATTTAAGGCCACTAGTTGACGGCTTGCCTTTACTTCTCGCTTTGGTGTGTGCAAGAGTAATATTAAATTATGTATATTTTTATAGTTCTATTTATTTTCCGTTTTGGCTGTGCTGTGGCCAGCGGGGGCCACTCTTCTTTGC
Organism: Redunca redunca; assembly: GCA_006410935.1. Lineage (NCBI taxonomy): Eukaryota > Metazoa > Chordata > Mammalia > Artiodactyla > Bovidae > Redunca > Redunca redunca. The sequence goes on from SJYQ01017810.1 coordinate 61,842, forward strand.
AGCACACAGGCCTCTCATTGGGGAGGGTTCTCTGGTTTCGGAGCGCAGGCTCTGGGCCCTCGGTCTCAGCAGTTGTGGCTCGTCGGCTTTAGACATGAGGGATCTGCCTGGACCAGGGATTGAACCTGCGTCCCCTGCGTTGGCAGGTGGACCCTTCACCAATGCACAACGAGGGAGGTTCTTTAAATTATATTTTCAATACGTGTTTTTTTCTAAAATGTATGATTTTTCATATACTGTATATCACTACACACAGTCCATACGAATATACCTATTACCATAAAGATTGAACACCCAAAACTGTACGTGTAGTAAGTTTCACAGGGGATCCTTCAGGACTGTGTGTGAATTTTGCCTTATATGTTGATTTTAGAACTTAATGCCCCTGCCACTATTAAATACAACTCCACTCTAAGTGGTTAAGCTTCACCTGCCACCTCCACAGGGTCACAGGACTCCATTTCTGAGGGGGTACCAAGGGGGACCTCATGGCTCCAGTGGGTCCCATCCCACACGAAACACATCCAAGCCCGTGACTCACCTCCTCAGCTGACCCGACCCTTGCCTACCTCTCTGATGGCTGCCCCTCAGCTCACCAGCCTCCAACCTCAGGGCATTCATTCATTTTCTCAAATGCACCAGCTCTTTCCCACCTGAGCATTTTTACACGCTGCTTTTTTGCCCAGAATATCCTCCCTCTGTTCTTTACAGAGTTGTCTCTTCCAGGTTCAACCTAAGGTCTCCTGTCCAGGAGGCTGGCCCTGACCCTTCTTTTCTAAAGGAAGTTTAGGAACATCCCTTGTGATTCAGTGGTTAAGAATCCACTTTGCAATGCAGGGCATTCGGGTTGGATCCCTGGATGGGAACTAAGATTCCCACATGCTGTGGGCCAACTAAGACTGTTTCCGGCAATTACTGAGCCTGTGAGCTGCAACAAAAGATTCTACCTGCTGCAGCTAACATCCAATGTAGCCAAATAAATAAATATTTTTAAAAAATAAAGTTTAAATCACCCCGCTTGTTTCCTTTCTAGTCCTTGACAGTTTGTTATTGTTTTATAACTTGGTTCTTGTCTCTCCTGTTACTGAATTGTAAGCTCTATAAGGCCAGGAAGTACCTGGCACACAGTAGGAGCTCAATATTTGCTGAATAAATAATAAATAAACTGTCGCTGTGCCCCAGCAGTTTACTTTAAATCCATCCTGACAAATTCCACTGGCAAGAGAGAAAGCACCAATAGAAGGATCATCACTCCTCTGCTCAGAGACCTTCCATGGCCCTTCGCTAGGCACAGAGTTGCTAACAACCCCCTGTTTGAGCAGGCAAGCATAGAGTTAAGAGACCCAAGTTCAATTCTCACCCTTGCCACTTGCAACAGTATGTAGCTATGCACCGGTAGTCAAATTGATTCCCCTTTCTCTGTCTCAGCTCCTTTCTATGTGAAACACCTCCTGCCTTTTCTCCTTCTTAGGTTGTTGTCAGAAGATGTAGATCTCTACACCGATATTTTCCATATTTTGAGTGCTGACTTTCAAGGGCTTTCATCATTCAGGTCTGATCTCTCCCTGCCCAGACACAAATGACCATTATTCTAGCCCCACCCAGCCACCTGGCACTTCCTGAACTCCACTGTGCACATTCACGCTTTAGTGGTTTCATTCAAAAGCTGTGCTCTTTGTTGAGAAAGCCTGTTTCATCTGCCTTCTCCGTCTGTCCGGAGCCAGCCCATCTGATCAGCCCCACACCTCCATGACATTTTCCTCTACCTCAAAGCTCATGGCATCTTGGATGTTTGCTTTACACCTGGGACTGTCTCCCTCCTGCACTCCAAGTTCCTCTCCCTGGTCCAAACAGCTTTTCTCAGCATCACACCACCCTGTTTCATACAGACCAGGCCCTATACTGGGCAATGGGGCTTCAGAGAGGAGGAAGACCCCGTTTCTATTGTAGAAGAATATTACCAAGAGGGATCAAATAGAACTTGATAACTGATTTGCAGGCTAAGAGAGCATGAGGTTAGGTACACTTGCACTAAAGTCAGGTGTCAAGTATATACCTGACTTTGAATCTCAAGATGCCTGAAACAGAAACCTGACTACAGTGGCTTAACTAAGTAGCACTTTTTTTTTTTTTCCAAAATAATAAGAAGACCAAAGTAAGGCTTTCAGGATTGTTGTAGAAGCTCCATGGGACCTGGAGGGCCCAAGCTCCTCCTGGAGTCTACTCTGCCATCCTCAGCATGAGTGAGTGAGTGAGTGAGTAAAAGTGCTCAGTCATGTCCGACTGTTTGCAACCCCGTGGACTATACAGTCCACGAAATTCCCCAGGCCAGCATACTGGAGTGGGTATCTATTCCCTTCTCCAGGAGATCTTCCCAACTCAGGGATCGAATCCAGGTGTCTGCATTGCAGGCAGATTCTTTACCAGCTGAGCCACCAGGGAACCCCAAGAATACTGGAGTAGATAGCCTATCCCTTCTCCAGGGGATCTTCCCCACCCAGGAATCGAACCAGGCTCTCCTGGAGGCAGATTCTTCACCAGCTGAGCTACCAGGGAAGCCCAGGCATAGCATAAACCATCATTTTCTTTCTCATCTATAAAATGGGAATAACTACCTCCTGTCCAAGGTTGTTGTGAAAACTAAGTGGATTCACACGTATAAAGAGTTTAGAGCAGAATCTAGCACGTGCTAAGTGCTCCCTAAGTGTTAAATGTTGCTGTTGTCGTCATATCTTCACGGTGAAAAAATGGATGCTGCCCCTCTAGGCATCATGTCATCCCTGGCGGGAAAGGAGGAAAGGCAAAGCACAAAACGTAAGTGCTGGGTGAATCCATCTGTTTTTTCTTTTCCAGTGGAGGATATGTGAAATTCATATCACATGAAATTAACCACTTAAAAGTGAACAATTCACTAGCATTTAATATACTGACCATGTTGTGCAACCACTATCTAGTTCTGAAAGGAATCTTTGTACCCATTGGGCAGTTGCTATCCATTTCTGTCTCTTCCCAGCCTTTGGCAACCACCAATCTTCATTTTTGTTCCTGTGGATTTACTTCCGCATAATTCCGTCCATCTCCAAAGAGCTTTCCAGGAAACCCCACCCAACCTCTTCTGCTTATATCTCATTGGCCGGGAATGTGTCTGATTTTTGACTAGGCATGTTGCCCCCGTCAACAGAATCAGCACTCTGATTTTGAATTTTATATTCTAATATTTACTGAACACCTACAATTATATTTTATGATCCTCTAGCCCCTGAATTCTTTTAACACTTTAATGTTTCCAAAATAAGAATCATCTTACATTGATAATACAATTGGCCCTCTATGTCCACTAGTTCCACATCTGCAGGTTCTGTATCTTTGGAGTCAATCATCTGAAAATCAAAAGTACTTTTTAAGAAAGTTCCAGAAAGTTCCAAAAAGCAAAACTTGAATTTGCCACATGTTAGTAAATTATTTGCATCATATTTAAAACTACTTACATTATATTAGGTACTTTAAGTCATCTATGATGATTTAAAGCATACAGGAGGAAGAAAATGGCAGCCTACTCCAGTATTCTTGCCGGGAGAACTCCATGGACAAAGGAGCCTGATAGGCTACAGTCCATAGAGTCACTAAGAGTCAGACATGACTGGGGCACATTCTTAGTGTATCTTACACACAAGTACTAAACCATTTTAAATAAGGGTCTTGAGCATCTGCAGATTTTGGTATTCACGGGGCTTCTGGAACCTCTCCTTAGGAAGTATAGCGATGACTGTATCACATTTTTAATGAAATATGATGTCAGGAACTGTTCTAGCTGCTGGGAATAAATCTATAAACAAAATAGACAAAATCCCTGCCTGTGTAGAGCTGACATTCTAGTGGTGAGGAGATAAACAATTAAGTGTAATAAATAAGAATATTATTTAATATATTAGAAGATGATAACTGCTTAGAAAAAATTAAAAGTAGAGCAGAATCAGGGCCATTTGGGAGATCGACAAAGAACCAGTTGCTGTATTAATGTTATCTATTGCCATGTAAAAAATTACCCCAGAATTCAGCAGCTTAAAACCACAAACATGTATTATCTCAGTTTCCATGGGTCAGGAATCCATGACTGGCTTAGCTAGGTTGCAAAACAAAAAATCAGCTGGAGCTGTGGACATGCAAAAGTTGACAAGGCTGGGGGATCCACTTCTGAGATAGCTCACACATATGGCTGTTGGCATATGGCCTTAGTTCCTCACTACCTGTTGGCAGGAAGCCTTGGTTCCTTGCTGTGTGGGTCTCTCCACTAGGGCTGCCTGAATGTCTTCATGGCTTGTCAACTGACTTCCCAGAACCAGTGATTCAAGAGTGAGAGCAGTCAGGCAGTTAGTTCAGTGGCTCACTCATGTCTGATTCTTTGCTACCCCATGGACTGCAGCACGCCAGGCTTCCCTGTCCATCACCAACTCCTGTTCATCGAGTCAGTGATGCCATCCAACCATCTTATCCCCTGTCGTCCCCTTCTCCTCCTGCCCTCAATCTTTCCCAGCATCAGAGTCTTTTTCAGTGAGTTAGTTCTTGGCATTAGGTGGCCCAAGTATTGGAGTTTCAGCTTCAGCATCAGTCCTTCCAGTGAACATTCAGGACTGATTTCCTTTAGGATTGACTGGTTGAATAAGAGCAAGGAACAATCAAAAAAAAAAAAAAAAAAATCAAAAAAAAAAGTGAGCAGAAGACCTAAACAGGAATTTCTCCAAAGAAGACATACAGGTGGCCAACCAACACTTGAAAAGATGCTAAATATCACTAATTGTTAGAGAAATGCAAGTCAAAACCACAACGAAATGTCACCTCACACCAGTCAGAATGGCCATCATTACAGAATCTACAAATAGGAGAGGATGTGGAGAAACTGGAACCCTTCTGCACTATTGGTGGGAATGTAAATTGATGCGACCACTGTGGAGAACAGTATGGAAGTTCCTTAAAAAACTAAAAATAGAATTACCATGTGACCCAGCAATTCCACTAGTGAGCATATACTCAGAGAAAAACATAGTTCACAAAAACACATGTGCCCCAATGCTCATTGCAGCACTATTTACAAAATCCAAGACATGGAAACAATCTAATTGCTCATCAGCAGAAGAATGGATAAAGAAGATGTGATACGTATATCAGTGGAATATTACTCAGCCATAAAAAGGAATGAAATTGGGTCAATTGTAGAGACATGGATGGACCTAGAGACTGTCATATAAAGTAAGCCAGAAGGAGAAAAGCTAATATTGTATATTGACACATATGCAGAAGGAATCTAAAAATATTGGTAAAGACAATCTTATTTACAGAGCAGGAATAGAGACACAGAGGTAGAGAGCAAACATACGGATACCAAACGGGAAAGGGAGGGAGGTGGAATGAACTGGGAGATTAGGATTGACATATATACCCTATTGATACTACGTATAAAATAGATAACTAATGGGAATCTGCTGCATAAGACAGAGAATTCTACTCACTGCTCCATGGTGATGCAGATGGAAAGAAAATCCAAAAGGGAAGGAGATATATGTATATGTAAGGCTGATTCACTTTGCTGTACAGAAGAAACTAACACAGTATTGTGAAGCAACTCTATTCAAAAAAAAATTTTTTTTAATGAGAACAAGGAGAAACCGACAGTATCTTCTACAACCTAGTCTTGAAAATGACACTGTCACTTCTGCTGTACATTCTAGTCCTTAGGAGTGAATCACTATGTCCATCTCACATTAAGGAGAGGAGAATTTGAGGATCTGTCAAATAATTTGTGGACATTTTTGGAAACCACTACGATGAAATGGAGTTGTAGGAGAAAGGTAGTATTTGAGCAAAGACTCAAAAGGAGGTGACGGAATTAGCAGATTCCTCTGGGCAGAGGAAAGAGCTGGAGATGTTGGGCAGCTTACCTGGCGTGTTGGTAAAGAAGAGAGAGCGATACTGAAAGGAACCTAGTGGAGCTGCCACACTTTGTTCCTCCAGGACTAGCTGTGTGACCTCGGGCAAGTCACTTCTCTGAAATGGGAATGATAGTAACAGCTCACAGGTTTATCATGAAGCTTAAATAGAATACTACATGGGGCTTTCCCTGGTGGCTCAGATGGTAAAGAATCTGCCTGCAACGTGGGACACCCAAGTTCGATCCCCGGGTTGAGAAGATCCCCTGGAGAAGGGAATGGTTACCCACTCCAGTATTCTTGCCAGGAGAACAGAGGAGCCTGGCAGGCTACAGTCCATGGGGTCACAAAGAGTCAGACATGACTGAGTGACTAACACACACACACACACACACACACACACACACACAGCATCCAGGCCATGTCTGGTCCATAGTGAATGCTCGGTGTTGTTCAGTTGCCCATTTCTGCAGTCATGAGGTTCTCTTGGCAAGTATACTGGGGTGGTTTGCCATTCCCTCCTCTAGTGAATCGTATCTTGCCAGAACTCTCCACGATGACCCATCCATCTTGGGTGGCCCTACATGGCATTGCTCATAGCTTCACTGAGTTATGCAAGCCCCTTCACCATGACATGGCAGTGATCCGTTAAGGGGAAATGCTCAATAGATGTTAGCCAATACCATTCTTGTTAAGATCTGGTGCAGTAGCTTCATTCTCATCATCTGAGCATCAGATACAGAGGTGCAAGTCATCACCCGGGAGCTCGTAGAAGACGTGACTTTCAGGGGACCTGGACAAAAGTCTCCCCTGTTCAGCAGCCTTGAGGAAAAGCTGCAGAAGAGATGAACTTTATCTGGAACTTTACCTGCTCTGGAACTCAGGTCTCAGAGCAGTCTCCAGGGTTGAGTGCCAGTCTGCCAGGCTGCTGACTGGGCAAGGCTGAGGGCTCTGCTCAACCAGGGACTAGGGAGCCAGCTGAGCAGTTCTAGAGTGAGGTCTCACCAGGTATCACTCCTGAG
>SJYQ01017811.1:0-14802 GCA_006410935.1 Redunca redunca
CTGAGCGACTTCACTTTCACTTTTCACTTTCATGCTTTGGAGAAGGAAATGGCAACCCACTCCAGTGTTCTTGCCTGGAGAATCCCAGGGATAGAGAAGCCCAGTGGGCTGCTGTCTATGGGGTCGCACAGAGTCAGACATGACTGAAGCGACTTGGTAGCAGCAGCAGCAGCATACACATAAATTTTCAGACTATTTTCCATTAGCTTATTCAAAGATATTGACTATAGTTCCCTGTGCTATATAGTAAATGTTTGTTCTTGTTGCATATCTATTTTTTAAATTAGAAATCTAGCATTCTATTCATACTATGTCAAATAAGTAGAATCAAAATGCCATTAATATTTTAGGCAAAAGTTCATAAGTTTTCTCATATATATATATTATACATAGTATTTATATGTACTTGCATGCCAGGTGCTTCAGTTGTGTCTGACTCTTTGCAACCCTATGGATTGTAGCCTGCCAGGCTTATCTGTCCATGGAATTCTCCAGGCAAGAATACTTGAATACAAGAATGGATTCAAGTGCCCACTAGTGCCACCTGGGAAGCCCTTACTATTTATATATATGTATACAAAAGTTTTTCTACTACACTTGATAAAGGTTTGAAAACGAACATCAAAAAAAAGAAGAGATGGAGAAACTGGAAAACGTAAACTAAATGAGACAGGACCACTAGCATGTCTGCAGCTCCCGTGGTTGAGTCCACTCCTTTCTGGTCCTGTGCAGGGAGACAACCTTAAAGGTTTCTGCCCTTTCTATGCCTGGCATTGTGCTGACACTGAGGATCCTTGGTGAACAAGGTCTTGAATCAGTGACCTGGGGTCTCCTGCCCCTCCCTACTCCCTAGGCTGGGATCCTCCCAGCCTGGCTTCTTAGCCCTCTTCAACCTCTGGGTCTACACAGTGGGGAGCTGCGGGCAGAACAGCTGCCCGTCTGCTGGTGGAACTCAGAGCCTGAGGCCGGCCACAGCCCCCACGCTGGACAGAGCCCTCCAGGATGCTGTGGGCCTGGCGTATGAGAGCCTGGATAGCAGCAGAGTGAGATATGGGCCATCCTCAGTACATGCTGCCAGGACTTCCCTAGTGGTCCAGTGGTTACGGATCTGCCTTCTAGTGCAAGGGACGCAGGTTTGATTCCTGGCTGGGGAACTAAGATCCAACATGCCACAGAGCAACTAAGCTCTCACACCACAACTAGAGAGAAGCCTGCACACTACAACAGAGATCCTGCATGTTACAGCTAAGACCCAATATGGCCAAAAATAAATAAATTAACATTTTAAAAATACATGCCGTGGCCTGTTCACCACTGTCTGTAAGTCTGCAGTAACTCTGAGCACTGCAAGATAGATCTGTGCTATTTAATTGTTTCAGAATGGAAGGGGCAGTTGTCCCTCCTGTGAGGGATGAAGCAAGCATGGAGTTAGCTGGATGCTGCTCTTTTCTGGGGGGAGGCATGCCTAGGGGCATGTAGAATCTTAGTTCCCTGACCAGGGATTGAACCCATGCTCCCCGGCATCGGAAGCCCAGAATCCTAACCACTGGACTGCCAGGAAAAAAAGTCCCTGGATGCTGCCTTGACTCACATTCCAACTCAGGTCATCCCAGGGAGTGGGGACATGGGGACCCCGTGTGTGAGAAAGATTCTTCACTGAGCCAGAGAAGTGGATGAAAACATCAGGTCAGGGGATCCAGGCCAGTAAAAGGATGTGCCTCTGACAGGCAGTCGAATGCCAGAGTGGCAAGGGAGAGGAGCGTTTCTATTCACTGGGTAGGCTTCCTATTGCCATAGGACAGGTTGCTCTCTTTTGGGACAGGCCCACAGGAGGCAGGATGCCCCACTATTCAGGGGATTCAGGCGGAGCTCTGGAGGACCAATCTGCCGGTTGGCTTGTCCACAGATCACTTGCATGACCTAGGACTCTGGGACATCCTTGAGTGCCTAGTGAGAGGAAGTCTGGCCCATGGTGAGAGCTCAATACATGATCAGTAACCACGACGACAATGGGAAAGAGGTAGCCAGGATTTTCAGAGGATCTGCAGATGTTCTTAGCTCCCCTACGTCTCCCCATCCAACTCCAGCCAGTCTTCTTGTCCTTTCCCTTCCCTTTCCTGCAGAGGGAGAAAATCAGTTGAGGATGAGCAGGAGATCACTGAGGCCTGAACAAGACCACATGGGGCCCCTGTGGGCCTCCGTGGGAAAGGAAGCAGAGGGGCTGGTGGAGTGGAAGTGCAGGGAGTGTCACGCACTGCTGGGAGGGCGAGAAGGCCCTCCCTCGGGACCCTGATCAGATAGACCGAACACCGCGCAGGCTCAGGCTTGGGGAGCCCCTGCTAACCCAGGGTCCCCTTGAGAGCCTCAGGCAGCGCTGGATGTGAGGGTGGCCCTCAGGCCCAGGCCTCTGCCCCCGTCCCTCTCCCCTGTTTCCCTCCCCCTCAGAAGTACTGGGACACCTTCTGTCCCCAGGACTGGCAACCCCAGCAAGCTTTCCCTTCTGCCTCCCAAAACACAAAGACTGCCCCCCCTTTTTTTGATGTGGATCATTTTTTTAAAGTCTGTATTCGACTTGTTACACTATTTCTTCTGTTTTATGCTTTTTTGGCAGAGAGCCATGTGGGATCTTAGCCCCCAGACCAGGGGTTGAACCCGCACCCCCACCCCCACCCGCACTGGAAGTGGAAGTCTCTTAACCACTGGACTACCAGTCGCATGACCCTTTACTATTTTAACAAAATAATGGCTCATTACTAGAGAAAAACTAGGAAGAGCAAGATAACCCTGAGTATTTACAGAGACTTAAGAGCGGTTTTCAGTCATTGTCCCTAGTCTCTGACTCTTTCTTGGAAGAAATGTCATGGGCTTTGAACCTCACCACCTGGTAAACTGGTGCAAAGTGCTTGGACTTCTTACAGCGTTGGTTTCTCCACTTGAAAGATGAAGATCATAATAACATTTTACTGATTTCCAATAACTCTTTGTAGACTGAAGACCTGCTTAAACTGAGGATAATAATGATCAAAATGATGACCATAATGTCTATCCAGAATAAGAATTCATATAGCTAAAAGAGGAAAATTTAAAAAAAAAAAAAGATGAACAAGAAACTTTTCTTGATGTATTAAAAGGACCAAATAAGTTCAAGTTTGAAAGTTTTGCTCTGGAAACTTCCCTTGTGGTCCAGTGGCTGAGACTCCGAGTTCCCAATGCAGGGGGCCTTGAGTTTGATCCCTGATCAAGGAACTAGATCCCACACTCCGTAATTAAAGACCCTGCATGAGGACCGCACACAGCCAAATACATAAATGAAAAAAAAAATTTTTTTAAGCATTGTTCTGTAAACCTTGGTTTCTTTCCCTTTACCCAGGCTAGGACTTTCATATTACTGTACCCTTCATTCATTTCTCCATTTCTGTATTTTTTGTATTTTTACTAGGCTTATAAAATAACTGAGTTAAACATGTTCACTGAAATAAATTCAAATAGCACAGGGTGTATAAAGTAAAACATGAAAGTCACCCTCACCCTTTTTCTGCTGCCCAGGGGCTGTCTTTCTGCAAAGTATTCTACCACTCTGCCCTCTTCATTTTCATCTCTCCCCTACTCTGGACTGGAGATCAATTCCCACTGGGCCGAGAACACTTCAAGGGCAAAAACTGGGTCATAGTCATCTCTATATCCAGAATATTCAGCATTCCATATGCGTCTATAGAATGAATTGGATTTTCCTTAAAAAGAGGATGGGAAAAACACCATTGGGGACCAAGGATGGGAAGTGAGAGGAAAGCATTTAGCCAGTAGTTTTATGTATAAAATTGTAACTGAGAATACTGTTTCATATTTGCCCCTTGATATCATTTCTCCTCTACTCTATTTCTTAAAAAAAAAAGAAAGAAAAATCTGATCTTGACCCAACTAAATTGATGTCTTGACAGATTCACAACTTGAAAAACACTAGTCTCAGGCACTGCTCATCAGCATCCACTGGAATTCCCTTCGGGAGTGCCTGTGAGGATGGTGGGAATTAGAAGACTCTCTTTGTAAATGGCCCTCACACCCACAGTGCGTGCCATAGTCCACACGTGGCAATAAATCAGCCCAGCAGATCAGTGAGCCCAAGTTCCTGATTCCCGAATCTTATTGGCTCCCAGACTGACCCAGAAAGGAGACGGCCTTTCTGATATTTATTCCCAAGAGCTCACACAACTGCCAAGTCACCAAACACCTGTGGAGCCTTCGGCAACCAGCTCATCTTGCAGGCCTCAGGTTTTTATCTTTAACCTGAGGGAACCGGATCAGATAATTAGGTTCTATTCTAATTTAAAGTCTTTGATCTTGGTTTCTTCCTGAGTAACCAAGGGAGGAAGGTAAAGGCCAGACCAGCAAGATTAGAGGTAGTAGTGGGCCTCTGTTGTTCTGGTCTGCTCAGCTTCCTTCCCCTTCTCCTGAAAATGGCACCTCCCTTTTTCTCCGGGGCTTTCCTGATAGCTCAGAGGGCAAAGAATATGTCCACGGTGTGGAAGGCCAGGCTTCCTGATCCCTGGGTCAGGAAGATCCCCTGGAGAAGGGAATGACTACCCACTCCAGTGTTCTTGCCTGGAGAATTCCATGGACAGAGGACCCTGGCAGGCTATATATAGTCCATGGGGTCACATGGAGTCAGACACAACTAAGCAACTAACACTTTCATACTTTTCCTATGGGAACCTGTCCCACCAGCATTTTCACGGTTTCTAGTGGAGGTGGGCAACTGACCAGGCCTGAACCAAAGTACCCTAGGCCACAACAATTGACCTAGTGTGGGCAGGATACCAAGAAAGGCCAACCAGGAGTCTGGCCTAGGTTTTATAAATAGCAGAAAAATGAAAGTGTTAGCCACTCAGACATGTCCAACTCTGTGCGGTCCCATGGATTGTAGCCTCCAGGCTCCTCTATCCATGGAGTTCTCCAAGCAAGAATACTGGAATGGGTTGCCATGCCCTCCTCTAGGGGATCTTCCCCAACCAGGGATTGAAACCCAGCTCTCCTGAATTGGCAGGCAGATTCGTTACTGCTAAGCCACCAGTGAAGCCTAGGAGGAAACTGCTGATGCAACTCAAATGTGAAGGGACAGGTAGCTATTAACAAAAAAAGCTCCCATCTAGTGAGTACTCTGTGCCAGGCACTGGCCTTTGAACTCCTTTTCTCATTTAAATATTTATAGAAATTTCATGAATAGGGTTATTATTATTTATTCTCCTTTTACAGATAGAAAAATCAGGTCCCAAAGAGGTAAAATAACTTGCCCAAGGTCATACAGCTAGGCAAGGTCAACAGAGCCATGTCCTGAACCTGAAACATGTCTACTGCTGATGCTTTCCAAGCTGTCATTTTCATTGAGAAGTGTTGAAACCAAAGGGCATCATAAGTTTTCATGACAGAAAACAGAAATCTTTATTATAAAACAGTCATACATGTGTGCTAAGATGCTTAATCGTATCTGACTCTTTGCCACCCTAAGGGCTGTTGCCCACCAGGCTCCTCTGTCCATGGGATTCTCTAGGCAAGAATATTGGAGTGGGTTGCCATGCCCTCCTCCAGGGGATCTTCCCCACCCAGTGACTGAAGCTGCATCTCATATCTCCTGCATTGGCATGTGAGTTCTTTACCACTAGTACCACCTGGGAAGCCCAGACATGCATGTATATGGTTGTTAAAGAAATTCTAAATGGAATACAATTTAAAGAAATAGAGCCATATTTTTATAACTGGGCTTCTTGCACATTAATCTTCAGGTTTTGTCCGTTAGTGTTTAGTCTAACTTTGACTTCTTGGCTTCCTCCCAGAGCCAACAAACCTCTACATGACTTTGGAAATGGCCATCATCAGACTGACTTAGAACTTCGAACCAGGTTGATTTCCAAAGACAAAGGACGGCTTCCCTAGACCCCATGGCTCCCAGTCACCCTGAAGAGCCTGCCACTGCTGTGATGGGCTCTGAATTCTCTGCACAGAATGAGAATGCCCAACCTCATCCACCTCCTCCCACGGCTTCTCTCGTAGCTGTAGCTCAGCTGTACCTAAGCACTCCCCCACTCATCCAGCTCCTGGAGAGGTCAGGGCTCCTCCGTCCATCCATCTTCCACAGGAAGGAGAATGAGGAAAATTATACCCAACAAAGACTCTACTTGGCTGCTTGACCTTCAAAGCTATGTGTGTTAGTTGCTCAGGTGTGTCCGACTCTTTGTGGCCCCATGGACTGTATGTAGCCCACCAGGCTCCTCTCCGTGCGATTCTTCAGAAAGGAAAACAGGAGTGGGTTGCCGTTCCCTTCTCCAGGGGATCTCCCCAACCCAGGGATCGAATGCTGGTCTCCTGCATTGCAGGCAGATTCTTTACCATCTGCACCACCGGGGAAGTCCTATAAAACTATAGCTTATTGTAATTAGAAACCCTAGTGATAAAATTTGCACATTACACAACTTCCATTCTGCACCCCAGATCCCTGAGCAATATCCTCAAATAAGCCAGTGGTTTCCACTTCATTTAGAAAGCAACTCTGACAGAGGTACTTTCTTCCAAAGGGACCAGAACACTGCGGACAAGGCATAACCAAGCCTTCCAAACAATAGTAATTTCTGTACTTAAGGCACTCTTTACAGTCAGCATGGTGCTTGTGCATCTTTTATGCATTCTTTAGTTTAATGCAGTCAGCAATCCAGTGTGGTAAGTTTCATCACACCCAATTTACAGATATGGAATTTGAGGCTCAGAGAGATTATATAATTTGCCCAAGGTCATACAGTGGAGCTGGGTTTCAAAAGGGCAGAGGTTTTCATTCCAACTCAAGTATGCCAGGGTTCTCCTCCCTCCCCCACCCCCAGCATGCAATTCTTGATGACACTTATGTCCCAACTCTGTGACAGACAGGCCTCGGGATGCCTAGACGCCATCGCTAATCTGTAGGCGTTCTACCACTTCATCGAGTCACTGCAGATCTGAGTTCTGGTCCTTAGGACACTGACTTTTATTAATTCACTGATGAGTTAATAGATTGGGGAGGGTAGGCCACACTAATTAAACACATAACTAAGTGGTCAACCCAAATATGAATTTCCTTTTTAAATGAATGTATTCTTGGCTGTGCCGGATCGTCATTGCTGCTTGTGGACTGTCTTTCGTTGCGGCAAGTAGGAGCTTCTCTCTGATTTTGTGCACAGGCTCTCACTGTGGTGGCTGCTGTCACTGGGAAGCACAGGCCCTAGGCATGTGGGCTTCAGTGCTTAGCTGCAGTTCCCGGGCTCTAGGGCACAGGCTCAGTCATCGTGGGGCATGGGCTTAGCTGCTCTTAGGCATATGGGATCTTCCTGGATGAGGGCTCAAACTCTTATATTCTGCATTAACAGGCAGATTCTTTACCACTGAGCCACCAGAGAAGCTCCCAAATATAAATTTCTTAACTCATATACTAATGTTGACAATATAAAAATATACTAATTTCTTAATATGTGTGTGTATGTTCAATCGTGTCCAACTCTTTGTGACCCCATAGACTGTAGTCCACCAGTTTCTTCTGTCCGTGGAATTTTCCAGGTAAGAATGCTGGAGCAGATTGCCATTTCCTCCTCCAGGGGATCTTCCTGACCCAAGGACTCAAACCCACTTCTCTTGTGTCTCCTGCATTGGCAGGTGGATTCCTTCTCACTGTATCACCTGGGAAGCTCAGTTTCTTAATATACTGAGAAATTAAACTGCTAAGTCTGTAAAACAATTGTGCTTCAAATAAAAAATTCTAAAAACCGCTAAAAGGGTTAGAGTGTTCCGTGGGAAATCCTCATGAATATATTAGTAAAATAGGCTTGATTTGAATATCCAACACAGGACATTTGGAAATAGCCTCTCTCTTCATGTGAAGAGTTGACTCATTGGAAAAGACTCTGATGCTGGGAGGGACTGGGGGCAGGAGGAGAAGGGGACGACAGAGGATGAGATGGCTGGATGGCATCACTGACTTGATGGACGTGAGTATGAGTGAACTCTGGGAGTTGGTGATGGACAGGGAGGCCTGCCGTGCTGCGATTCATGGGGTCGCAAAGAGTCGGACACGACTGAGCGACTGAACTGAACTGAACTGGACAGAATTGATACACCCTGACATATTTTCATCCCTTGAGTCTTTTTCTTTCTAGATTGTAGACTCCTTTCTTTTTAGTTATGACAACATTGTTTTGGATGGGTCACAATGATCTTTATAGGTTATAGCTAATCACAGTTTTCATTTTCTGCAGGAAATTTAGAAAACACCACACACACACAAATGTATACCCAGCACATTTCCTAATCATCTCCAAAGGAGATTTTTTTTTTTTTATAAAGCTTTTTATTATGGCAACTGTCAAACATCTGTAAAGCTAGAGGGAATCCCCATATATTCATAACTCAGTTTCAATATTTATCAATATCCTGCTGCCTTTTGTTTTTTCAATCTATCCTACCCTAGCCTGAACACACACCATATTCCCCCAGGGTATTTAAAAGTAATTCTCCAAGCTAAGCTTCAACAGTACGTGAACCAAGAACTTCCATATGGTCAAACTGGATTTAGAAAAGGAGCCAGAGATCAAATTGCCAGCATTCATTGGATCATCAAAAAAGCAACAGAATTCCAGAAAACATCTACTTCTGCTTCATTGACTACACTTAAGCTTTTGACTGTGTGGATCACAACAAACTGGAAAATTTTTAAAGAGATGGGAATACCAAGCCACCTTACCTGCCTCCTGAGAAACCTGTATGCAGGTCAAGAAGCAAGAGTTAGAACCGCACATGGAACAACGTAGTCATAGCAGTACTGGTGTTAGTCGCTCAGTCATGTCCGACTCTCTGCGATCCCACGGACCATAGCCTGCCAGGCTCCTCTGTCCATGGGATTCTCCAGGCAAGAATACTGGAGTGGACTGCCATTCCCTTCTCCAGAGGATCTTCCTGACCCAGGGATTGAACCCGGGTCTCCCGCACTGCAGGCAGATTCTTTACCATTTGAGCTACAAGGAAGACCCTATGGGAAAACAGACTGGTTCTAAATTGGGAAAGGAGTACGTCAGAGCTGTATATTGTCACCCTGCTTATTTAACTCATATGCAGAGTACATCATGAGAAACGCTGAGCTCAATGAAGCACAAGCTGGAATCAAGATTGCTGGGAGAAATATCAATAACCTCAGATATGCAGATGACACCACCCTTACGGCAGAAATCAAAGAAGAAATAAAGAGCCTCTTGATGAAAGTGAAAGAAGAGAGTGAAAAAACTGGCTTAAAACTCAACATTCAGAAAATTAAGATCATGGCATCCGGTCCCATCACTTTATGGCAAATAGATGGGGAAACAATGGAAACAGTGAGAGACTTTATTTTTTGGGGCTCCAAAATCACTGCAGATGGTGACTGCAGCCATGAAATTAAAAGATGCTTGCTCCTTGGAAGAAAAGCTATGACCAACCTAGACAGCATATTAAAAAGCAGAGACATGACTTTGCCAACAAAGGCCTGTCTAGTCAAAGCTCTGGTTTTTCCAGTAGTTTTGCATGGATGTGAGAGTTGGACCATAAAGAAAGAATTGGTGCTTTTGAACTGTTGAGGTGGAGAAGACTCTTGAGAGTCCCTTGAACTGCAAGGAGATCAAACTAGTCAATCCTAAAGGAAATCAGTCCTGAATATTCATTGGCAGGACTAATGCTAAAGCTGAAGCTCCAATACTTTGGCCACCTGATGCGAAGAGCCAACTCATTGGAAAAGACCCAGATGCTGGGAAAGACTGAAGAAAGGAGGAGAAGGGGACAACAGAGGACGAAACGGTTGTATGGTATCACCGACTCAATAGACATGAATCTGAGCAAGTTCTGGGAGATGGTGAAGGACAGGGAAGCCTGGTGTGCTCAGTCCGGGGTTGCAAATAGTTAGACAGAACAGAGAGACTGAACAATAACTGATCCTTATCTCTAAATTCAGGTGCTGTAAGCTGCTTGAAATTTACTCTGTTAACTGAGAACAAATGTCCTCATCTGAAAGTAGAGCAGTGGCTGCCTTGTCCACCACGCCAAGTCCTTGTGATGTTAAAATGAGAGACTGGAGAGGGCTGTGGGTCTGGAAATTGGCTGGGGAAGATTCTCTGGGGGGTAATTTTTGAAACCATATCCCTGGGCCCTACCCCAGACTTATGAATCAGGTGTCTGGGAGTGAGTCTCAGGCAACTGTACATAGCAAAAGCACTCCAGGTTATATAAAATTGTTGTGACTTGTTGGGAAGTCAGAATTTATGCATTGCCACTGGTTAATGTTCGAGCTACTGTCCCTTTCTGTCTTCCAGAGTCTGCTGGGAATGTGGGGGGTGGAGCCAGGTCAGATGTAACTATAGGGCTGAAGATGAGCCCAACCACAAGGCTCAACCTGGATTTCTGAGGATCAAGAAATGGTCTACCTGGAAGAATAGAAGGCTTGATGTTAAACCTTGCTCTGTGTCCTAGACTTGGGTGAGATTTAAATGGAATGTCAAGGTTTAGAACTGAATGGTGGTACTAACACAATATTGTGAATCAACTATGTTTTAATTTAAAGAAAAAAAAAGAACTGAAGGATGGGAGAGAGAAGAAAGGAAGGGGCCAAGCTTCTACCTGGAGCCTCTTTCATGGAATAGGGGAGCATCAGGCTTCCAGGTGCTCCTGAGTGGAGGTGCCTGTCTGATTTTGAAGACAGGAAGCTAGGAATTATCCAGAACTCCAGAACACACAGTTCACTTTGTACATGAATGCCCCCTCCCTGGAGATGTGCAACCCCAGGTCGTGATTCCATGGAGTGAAGAGGAATATTAGGCAGCTGAAAGGGTGATACTAGTGGTAAAGAACCTGCCTGCCAATGCAGGAGACACAAAAGATGTGGGTTTGATCCCTGAGTTGGGAAGATCCCCTGGAGAAGGAAGTGACAAACTTCTCCGGTATTCTTGCCTGAGAAATCCCATGGACAGAGGAGCCTGGCAGGCTGCAGTCCATAGGGTCACAAAGAATTGGACATGACTGAAGTGACTTAGCGTGAAAGGGTGGTAGGTCAAGACCTGACCCAGCTTTCAGAAGTTGCGTCCGTGTGTGTAGGGCCATGCTGGAGGGGGACATGGCTCCTTTTTCTCTTTCCCTCCACCTCCCCTCCACACCTGGAATGTTGAACTCTGCCTGAACCCTGTAATTCTGGAAAGCAGCTACAGTCAAGAAATGCCTTCCCTGTTTTTGTGTCCCCTCCCCACCCCATTTTGAGTTCTGAAAATGACTAACCTTAAAGAAGGTTAGTTACAGAATATTCTGTTAATAGAATATTCCAAGATAAGACTCCCTTCCACACTTCCTCGCTGACTCAGATGAGATTCTCTCCAGCCTTCATCGTGACGGCTCCTTGTCCACCTGCCCCTATAAAGCCCCAGGTCTCCCTCTTTTCCTGTGATACATTCCTCACTAGTGAGCATTCTCCTTTTTGCAACAGTCTGATTTATGGTCCTGTGCATTTTTGTCTTTCACACCCTTCTTTTATTCCTTTTTTATTCATTGTAATGAATTTTATAATGAGAGATCTCCTGACATAATCTACAAAAAATCCAGCTGACAGGCTGCCCAACAATGTGAATGTACTTAATGCCTCTGAACCATATACTTAACGATGGTTAAAATGGAAAATCTTATTTTATGTCTGTTTTACCACCATAAGAAAATTCCAGCTGACAGAGAGATACAACGGACATCATTTTATTAAAAACAATTAGAATCCCTACTATGTGCTGGGTGATGGGTTAAAGAGTCAGGACGTGGGTGGGGCCTGGGATAGGAAATGAGTAAGATGTGTTCCCTGCGGTCCAGGAGCACCCAGACTTGCTGGGGCAACAAACACATAGTCTACTAATTGAGCTCCGTAATTCAGGATGACACACATTGTAATAGACACATGTAAACTGACTTGATGCAGGCTGAGCAGGGCCTTGAATGTTACACTAGGGAGTTTGAATTTTAACTCCTGGTAATTGGAGGCATGAATGATTTTAAAGCCAGGATATGACACAAATAGATTCATTCAATTCCTAAGGTTTTATCACCCCGTCATCTGCTTTGTGTAAAGATCAATGGCTGTGACAACTTTGACTTTAAAAAGTTGATCCCACATAAAACAGGCTCATATTCATGTGTTTGTGTGCTCAGTCGCCTCAGTCACATCTGAATCTTTTCGATACCATGACTATAGCCTGCCTGGCTTCTCTGTCCATGGGATTGTCTTGGCAAGAATACTCAAAAGTGAAGTGAAAGGGAAAGTTGCTCAGCTCTGTCTGACTCTTTACGACCCCATGAACTATACAGTCCATGAAATTTTCCAGGCCAGAATACTGGAGTGGGTAGCCATTCTCTTCTGAAGTGGATTGCAACTCCCTATTCCAGGGGCTCTTCCTAATCTAAGGATTGAATCCAAGTCTCCTGAGGCTCCTGCATTGGTATAGGTGGATTCTTTACCACTGAGCCACCTAGGAAGCCCTCATAGTCATGTATTCCTTTCAATATATTTATGCTCAAGAAAGAAAGATTTAACTTTGATTAAGTCTATCAGGAAGACAAGCAAATGCTGTGTAAGAAATGTTCTTGGAACACTGAAAGCTCAGAGTGCCTGAGAGAGTCAGGGAAGGCTTTCAGAGGAAGTGGATTAGGGAAGAGAAGAGGGAACAGGGAAACTGCAGTATATAGGTGAAGGACAGGGGCTGTGGGTCAGATGGCAGAGGGCTTTGTGTGCTAAGTTGAGGGGCCCGAATCTCTTCCTCACAGGTGATGGTGAACCCTCATTTGTGTGTGTGCTCAGTTGGGTCCGGCTCTTTTCGGCCCCATGAACTGTAGCCTGCCAAGCTCCTCATGTCCATGAAATTTTTCAGAGAAGAATGCTGGAGTGAGTTGCAATTTTCCTCCTCCAGGGGAATTTACCAACCCAGGGATTGAACTTGCATCTCTTGCATCTCCTGCATTGGCAGGCAGATTCTTTATCACTAGCGCCCCCTGGGAACCATCATGGGCTCTGTTAATAAGGATGATTCTTGGACTGCAGGGAGATCAAAGCAGTCAGCCCTAAAGGAAATCCACTTAATATTCATCGGAAGGACTGATGCTGAAGCTGAAGCTTCAGCACTTTGGCCACCTGATGTGAAGAGCCCACTCACTGAAAAAGACCCTGATGCTGGGAAAGATTGAAGACAAAAGGAGAAGGTGGCAGAGGATGAGACGGTGAGATAGCATTGCCGACTCAATAGATAAAGAGTTTGAGCAAACTCTGGGAGGCAGTGAAGGACAGGGAAGCCCGGCGTGCTGCAGTCCATGGGGTCGCAAAGAGTGGGATGAGACTTAGGTTCTAAACAGAAGCAGTGCTTACAACTTGCCAGACACTACTCTAATAGCTTTATCAATACGGACTGGCTTAACCCTGACACTCGGGAAAGAGCATGGCTACATGGTTTAGATCACTTGGATGGCCACGTTGATGATGGTGGCCAGAACAACAGTTGGGACACTTGTTGCTGTTGTTCAGCAGAAAGACAAAGGAAAAGTTGTGGTGGCTCTGAGAAATAATTAAGACTAAAACCATCATTTATTTATTGGTTGGGTAATGGAATCGGTGAGGAAGAGAATGGAAGCTGGTATGAATCTCAGTTTTTTGGCTTCAGGGCTGGAGATATGATTATACTAACAGGTAAAGGATTGATTACTCTGTTTCCTTTCTCAGAGGACTGGCTGAAGGCCCCCAGAGCCCCCTACTCTCTCACAGATTATTTAGAAGTGAGTTTACTTTCCAAACATTTGGGGATTTCTCAGAAATCTTTCTGTTACAGATTTCTAGTATAATACCGTCACAATAGGAGAATATCCTTCGTGTGCTTTCAATTCTTTTAAATTTGTGGAGGTTTGGAGTTTTTTGGCTCAGATTATCTTGGTAAATGTTTCTTTTTCACAGAAGAGAATGTGTCTTCTGCCATTGTTGGCTGGTTTTATAAATGTCATCAGGTCAAGTTGTTTGATAAGTACTTTTCAGTTCAGTTCAGTTCAGTCGCTCAGTCGTGTCCGACTCTTTGTGACCCCATGAACTGCAGCATGCCAGGCCTCCCTGTCCATCACCAACTCCCGGAGTCCACTCAGACTCATGTCCATCGAGTCAGTGATGCCATCCAGCCGTCTCATCCTCGGTCGTCCCCTTCTCCTGCCCCCAATCCCTCCCAGCATCAAAGTCTTTTCCAATGAGTCAACTCTTCCCATGAGGTGGCCAAAGTACTGGAGTTTCAGCTTTAGCATCATTCCTTCCAAAGAAATCCCAGGGCTGATCTCCTCCAGAGTGGACTAGTTGGATCTCCTTGCAGTCCAAGGGACTTTCAAGAGCCTTCTCCAACACCACAGTTCAAAAGCATCAATTCTTTGGCGCTCAGCTTTCTTCACAGTCCAACTCTCACATCCATGCATGACCACAGGAAAAACCATAGCCTGGACTAGACGGACCTTAGTCGGCAAAGTAATGTCTCTGCTTTTGAATATGCTATCTAGGTTGGTCATAACTTTTCTTCCAAGGAGTAAGCGTCTTTTAACTTCATGGCTGCAGTCACCATCTGCAGTGATTTTGGAGCCCCCCCAAATAAGGTCTGACACTGTTTCCACTGTTTCCCCATTTATTTCCCATGAAGTACTCTTCAAGCCTCTTATAAATCTGATAAATTTCCAGCTCCTTGAGTTGTAAATTTCTCTATTTCTCCTTTCAGTTCTATA
>SJYQ01017811.1:15164-142588 GCA_006410935.1 Redunca redunca
AAAAAAAAAAAACACAAAGCGTAAGAGAGTATACTCTGCTGCTTACGGTGATCACTTATTCACTTAGAGGATGTCTCCAGTGCCTTCCCTTTGCTATACTGTGGGTAACAGACACAGAGTTCTCACTTGAAAGGGGCTGATAATCTGAGGTAAGGGGGAAAGTAGCTTCTCCTTCAAAGAAAGAATGTGATTAAGCCCTAGAGCCCCAGAGAGTCAAGCTCTTTTTGGTATAACTGGGGAAATTTTTTCTTTCATGGTGCTAAAGTTTACTCACATATAAAATGGGGAAGAATGAATCTGAGCAATGGTTACTGTGGCGTGGATGAAGTGACAGCTCTGATGTGCCTTAGGGTCTTCACCTGAGAAAGTATTTGTGAAAAGAAAGGTGGTAAAGAGTTAAGATATAATGAGTGACAGGAGGTGGGACCTGAAGGGGGAAGAAGGATGACTCCAGCTTTCAGAGCGTCCATGGCGGTTTTCCAAATGGGTTGGGGTTGAAGAGAATGAACTGATCTACTTCCTCCCCGTAGGTGTGGGCACAAGCAGTTCCTCCCTGTGGAATCTGATGGGCAATGCCATGGTGATGACCCAGTATATCCGCCTTACCCCGGATATGCAAAGTAAACAGGGTGCCCTGTGGAACCGGGTGGTAAGAATCTTTCTCCCTCCTGTGTTGGTGACCCAGAAAGTACTAAAAAAAGTTCAGTGGCATACTGACTTATTCTCAGTCCCCGCCCCCCACCCCCACATATTCTGTCTTCTGTGAATATGAAGTATTTTCATTTCAGAGATTATGATGACGTTCATATTGAAATCAGATATTTAGGGAGATGATCTCTCTTCCCCTAATTATAGCAAATAATTGGTTTTGATTCAGTTTTCTGAAATATCTTTAGTTCCTGATTGACCTGATAGTGTTACTTTGGAGGTTAATAAGTCAACTCACATTTAATTACTTTGCTTTATAAAATAAAAAACTACTCTTAAATGTATGCTACACTTCATCCCAGTATCCCTGACCCCTTCCCCGGCCCCCACCCCTTGTTATTTCCTTTTGAGTTGAATTTTAAATTTTATTTTCATGTATAAGCCACTTTGAGCCCTTGGTCATTTTATTTGTCCTTCTCTGGGCCTTTTCTAGCGACATTGTCTTCCTTGAGGTATGGCGGCAAGAAGTGAATGCAGTATTCCTGGTGTGGCTGCACTGTGATTTTGTACAAGTGTAAGATGATGCTTTCTTTTCGGTTTCCAGGGCTCTTTGCAAATCTTTTATGATCACTTTACTTTGGGGAGTGACCTTGGCATTCTTGAATACTTTCTTTTGGGTTCTCAGAGGCTAAGAACTTAACTTTCCCATGGTTTTTATCATTGGTTGTGGATAAGTGCATCTCAGAAAAAGGAACAGTTTCTTGTTCCTGCTCATTTTATGCGGCAGAGAATTCTGAAGAAGCAGAGAGACAAGAAGTTTCTATGTGAGCTATTTGTACACTCTGGCCCCTTAACCCAGATTGCAGTGCTGAGCTCATTCTTGGACGGAATGCAGGGCAGTGTGTTCGGATAGGAGGTGGAGGGCTGGCAGCTGAAAGACTTGAGTGCTCAATCTCGTGGTCTCGCAGACCCTCTGTGAGCCCTGGCAGTTATTTATCCTCTCTCAGTTTCCAGTTTCTCCAGCTGTCAAATGAGCTTCATCATATTGGTTCTACTTGCCCACCAGGGTTACTGTGAGAATAAAATAGGCCAATAGACATGAAAAAGCTTTGGAAAGTTAAGATGGTTATAGAAATGCGCTGTTGTTTGTTACGTGTCTGTTACAAGAGTCACTGATACAGATCCATGGATTATAAATGATTTTGTCCAAGGCTTGATCCTTTGCTGTTACCTTGCTAGCTGTCTCTATGTAACGCTTTTATGTAGCAGTGACTCTAGTCTAGGATCTAGTTATCTTGCTCTTTTTCAGATTCTCTGTTACCTGTATTTTTTGTTACCTGACTATCAGAGTGAGCCTTAGCATTGTTTCTGAGTTATTTGAATAGGATGGATTTGTTTGAGCAGTAGTGCTCCAGTTTGGTTGTCCTTTGGAGTTAGTGGCTGGGTCTCACCCCCAGAGATGCTAATTAGAATGGGTACATCTTGGACACTTGCATTTTTAAAAGCTCCCTAGGTGAATCTGACATGCAGCAAAGTTTGAGACCCACTGTTAGACATAACCCTGAGCAGGGCTGTATAGCATTGTGCTACACGAGGCCAAGGGCAAGAGCGTTGGATGCCTCTTCGCTCAGTGTCTTTCTAGAGGTGTAATACTTAACCACTGGCTATGGGGGCAGCTTCCTGCCACTGAATTTCACTCTTGCCCTCAAATCGAAATGAAATAGCAGAAAGATGAGAACCCAAGATGACAACTGGAGGCTTGGCTTATCAGAGGAGGGGAAGCTATTGGAGATTTCAGGGTTCTTTGGTGAACTCAGAAGTGTACACACCCCTTTTATTTTGACTATGTACTAATACTAGTACTTTCAGAGGATTTCCCAGAAATTGAAAATAGAAGCTGAAAATAATTGTTGCTCAAGTGCCAGAGCAATCTACTGGGCTTTTTTGTTTCTTTCTTTTTGAGCAATCTATATGGAGGGCCTTTGCCTAAACTGGCCTATCTGTTCTTTGTTCCCCTCGTTTTTCACTGTGAAGCTTAACCAGGAGCCTCTGTAAACCAAATACCTACTCTAGTTTCTCTTTGAAAGTGTTCAGCTATTTAGAACACTGAATTATGCACTTACTTCTGTCTCTACTTTCCCCCCACCCCCCCAAGGTTTTGATACAAAGTTCAAAAGAAAAACAAGAGTCTGTTTAGTGCCCACCTCCTTCCTGTTTTTCCACCAGAGGCTGTCTCTGTGGTGGGGCTGGGGGTGTCTCCTTTTGTGGATTTCTGCTCCTTGGCTGAGGGCCTGGCACTGGTGGGGGCATAGCTTATCCCTTCTCGTGGGAACTCTGGGTTGCCCCTCAGCTTGGCATAGGGCCAAGTCTAGCTAATTAGAGTTGTTTGTGGCAGATGTTAATTATTCCTGGAGACCTTTGCATGATGACTTAGGTTATCTTTTTCTTTTGTAATGAAGGAGGCTTTGACCTTTCTTGAGATCCCAGCTTGTTAGAGTCTTTCTCTCAGAGGGGTGATCATAATTGCAGATGAGTATTAATTCAGCCACCTCTGCCTGGACGCTGAGATCTTTTGCTGGGTGGATATAGGATCACAGTAGCCTAACATGAAGTTCTCTCGTCTTTTCCAACCTTGGGATGCTATCCTGTTTCTGTTGGGAGATGGTGACGCTGATTGGGAGGTGTGTTCACTTTTCATATTAAATACTGCATACAGATAAATGGCTCAATCTGTTTAATTTTACTACACAAACCCTTAGCAAGTCTTAAATTTTGGTTTTACCTCTTAGCCTCGCGTCCCCCGCGTTTGTGTTTTCACCAAGTCTGTAGGCCGTGGATGAGGGCCCGAGGCCTGGCGTCTCAGGCTCCTCTTTGATCGCAGTGTCTCTTTCCCTTTAGCCGTGTTTCCTGAGAGACTGGGAGTTGCAGGTGCACTTCCGAATCCACGGGCAAGGGAAGAAGAACCTGCACGGGGATGGCTTGGCCATCTGGTACACGAAGGATCGGATGCAGCCAGGTACTGGGACCCTGGGCTGCTCTTGTGGGGGTGTGACAGGCCTGCTTTTTCGCGTACCCTCTTCGTGAGGCAGGTACAACTTCACAGTGCCAGCGGTGTTCCCTCTCCCTGGATGTTTGGACGAACACCGGCCTGTCTAGTCTCTAGAGTGGGGTCTGAGTCCTAAAGGCAGCTGACCATGACTCATCCTGGGATGGTTTCTTGTTTATTGGTTACTTCCGCTTTCTCTTTGGAACTTCTCGGCCCAATTGGCCGAAGGAAAGCACTGGCCCTCCCAAATACTGACACTGGGCCTACTGGTTTCTCCTGGGCCCGAGTAGAGACCCATCTCAGAACTCCTGAGTCAGGAGAAAGAAGAGTTAGCTGTTTTTCGTTTTTGTATGGGAGGCTCTGCTGCAAGTACATGACAAACTGAGCCTGATCTGACCTGATCTCTTCTGCAATTAGAAGCAGAAGCTTGGGAATTCAGTTCACTCGGGGGCATAGTTATCAACACGTGTTTGTGAAGCAGAATTCTTCAGGGGCACCTTAGCAACCAGGTCAAATCAGGGAGCCGCTGGAGTGCTAAGCAAGGAGACGCTGGCCTTCCCTCTGTCCCCTTTAGTGACAAACAACTGCAGGTGCTTACTGAATGCTTGTTACAGGCTGAGCCCTTCACAGGGTGTTTCTACAGCTGTTTCCTCATCTTAAAGGGATGCCTGGGGGTCCTTTGAATCTCACTTTTTCCTCCATCACAGTGATGTATTATTCCTTTATCAACTCTTGGCTTTGTTTCACTGTTGTTCATCACCTGTTCTCTCTCTCTAGGGCCTGTGTTTGGAAACATGGACAAATTTGTGGGGCTGGGAGTATTTGTAGACACCTATCCCAATGAGGAGAAGCAGCAAGAGGTAATGGCCAGCGTCATAGCTTAGGTCAGCCACATTGAACTGACATCACAGCCCTTTGCCTTAGGACCGTTGTTCAGGCGGGAACACGGAAGAGGAAGTGAGGGGTTTGGTTCTATTTTCTTCGTCTGTTGCACTTCAAGAGTCAATGTCTGTGTCAGTTTTCTTTTTCTAGAAGAGAGTTGTTCATGGTGCACAGTCTTGGGAGTGGTCCTCGTGATGAGGGCTTTGCAGTGTTAATCAGTGTTCTCTCTTGCGCACATTGGGAGCCACTAGACTCGAGCATGCGTGGCCAGGTGGTGCTGTGGCTCCTAGGCCAGAGCGAGCTGAACTGTGTGCCTCCGCTCCCCTGACATCCTGTGTCGCTGCTGAGCTCTCTTCTGCAGCTGCTCCCCGTGGCCAGTGTCCTTTCCTTCTTCCTCTTCTCAGACCTTTCCTCTAGGAAAGGCTGTAAAAAGAAATTGATGAAATCTCAGCATTTTGTTGAAACCTGGTAGAGGATCCAGTCGACTTCCCTGGTAGCTCAGTGGTAAAGAATCCGCCTGCCAATGCAGGAGACATGGGTTCAATCCCTGGGTTGGAAAGACCCACCCAGAAGAGGAAATGGCAACCCACTCCAGTATTCTTGCCTGGGAAGTCACATGGACAGAGGAGCCTGGCAGGCTACAGTCAGAAAGACTTAGTGGAGACTTCGAGTCAGAAATGACTTAGTGACTCAACAGCAGCAGCAGTCTGGCTGTTAGCAGAAGCATCCTGCATTTCGTTAGCTGACCATAGGGTTCTCTAGTACTTGCTTATACCGGCAGCAGGCCTGTGCGCTCTCTCTGCCTGGTGACTCTGCCAGCAGATGGTGGGAAAATGATTAGGACATGTTGTTGCTAGGTATCCTATCACTAAAT
This sequence comes from Redunca redunca, assembly GCA_006410935.1. Taxonomy (NCBI): domain Eukaryota; kingdom Metazoa; phylum Chordata; class Mammalia; order Artiodactyla; family Bovidae; genus Redunca; species Redunca redunca. The sequence goes on from SJYQ01017811.1 coordinate 20,615, forward strand.
AATATTTAGCAAGAAAGGCACGATTAGAAATGGAAGCAGAACTTAGTTTTTCCCCAAAAAGTTCTTTATGAAAAATGTCAAATGTATAAAAAAAAATTTGGATGAACAGATCATTGACTATGCAACACCCAGATTCAGTGGTTTTTCACATTTCCGCAGAGAGTTTGGCTTAAAGGGGGCGGAAAGTAAGACCTGAGTTACGAGGGGAACCTTTCGTTGTGGGTCAGTTAGAGACTTGCTTCTCAGTGTCGCTTCTGGGCTCTTCTTCAGTCTGCCAGACATCAGCCACTGTTGAGGCGCCCGGCCCGGGAATCAGTGAGCGAGATCCGCGTGGCCCTCGCACTCAGTAGCCCTGGCATGTGAGCGTGCTGATGGGGGCTCTGCGGAGGTGCTCTTGGAAGACCTGGCAGGAGCATCTCACTGTGGGGGGGACTTTCTCCAGGGAGTGATATTGACTTTGAAATCTGCAGAATTAGATCAGATTAGATGCAGATAGAAAAGCGTATGTTAATGTGTTAAAGTTAGAGAAGGGACAGTGAATGTGAAGGGGAGAAGGCGGGGTGAGAGAGAGATGAGGCTAGAGAGAAGAAGAGGGCCCTCAGTCTCCCCGTGTTCCAAGGCCGCCGTTCACCTTGCGTTCTTTGCTGCTAACGCTCTTCTGTCCCAGGCATGTTCATGGACCACCGTGACTGAGCAGCGTCTCCTCGGGTGGCTGGTGACCTGACTGTTTAGACCAGTGGCAGAACTATTTGAGTGTAGGTGACTCGCCCTCACCATGCGCATGGTGGGGCGAGTTCTGAAGGGTGGTGTGCCTATCAGGGAGTCTGGAGCTAAAAGTATTTTATGGGGTAAGTGCACTAAAGGATCTTAATGAGGGGGACATCGTGAGAAGGGTTTGCAGTCCCGCTGAAGAAATAGTGGTGGTTAGAAATGCATCTGAAGCACGCATGGGCTTTAGGGCTTGACTAGAGTTTTACACATGGCTCTCTGTTTCTCCCAGAAATAAATCATTCACGCTCTCTTAGCTTCCATTTCACCATCAGGCAGGAGTCATTCTGCTTAAGAGGGCAAATCTGATGGGCCTTGTTTTGTAAGGAGAGTAGATGTTAACCAAAAATATCAGTTTCAGGTGTTTAAAATTGGGACTTCTTTTCTGCCTCAGCTGCAACTGCCCTTGGAATTATCTGCAAAGCATTTAAAGCTACTGCTCTCCAGACCCCAAGCCCAGAGAGTCTGATGGGCAGCTTAACCTTTTCAAACATCTCTAGGTGAGTCCCATATATAGCTGGCATAAAGGACCCCTGGACACAGAAACAGCTGGTTGGTGAGTGGCGTGATCAGCTCACTGCTCTTCTCAGATCAGCCCAGCTTAGAAGTCGAGTTTGAGGTGCTTCCCATATTTTTTTTAACGTAATGATTGTTTTTCCTCTTTTGAAACTGGAATAAGCAATAATGTGCTGTGAATTTAACAACACATTCCCTCCAATCGTTATGTTGATGAAAACACGGATCCCTCTTGATCTCTTCATTGTTGGTGGAAAGAATTTTTACATTATTAAAAGAACTCTATAACTTCGTAAATTCTCTTGTTATACTATTTGGATGTGATTTAGTGGGGTTTGTTTGTTTTTTCTCAGTCCTTGGTGAGGCAGTGTTTTCTAAGAGACACTCCTTTGGAAATTAGGTCCCAGGAATATTGGCCAGCTCTCAGATGTCATTAGGGATTGAGGCTGAGAAGTAGAAATGTATTTCTGCTACAGTTGAATACAATAAGATTTTACATGCAATTTCAGGAGGTTCCTGGATTCCCCAAAGTAGAACTGTAAACAGGATCTCTTGTTCCGCAGCGTTGAACTATCTTCTCATTAACAAGAGCATTCACATACTAGGCTTTCCCAGTGGTTCAGCGGTAAGGAATCCACCTGCAGTGCAGGGGACGAAGGAGACAAGGGTTTGATCTGTGGGTTGGGAAGATCCTCTGGAGGTGGAAATGGCAACCCACTCCAGTGTTCTTGCTGGGGAAATCCCATGGACAGAGGAGCCTGGTGGGCTATAGTCTGTTCATAGGGTTGCAAAGAGTTGGATACACTGAGAGTTTACAGCACAGCATTCCCGTGCTGCCGTAACGGTGTGTAGCAGTGAAGGTTCAGACGTGCCTCTCAGGCACAGGGTAAGCTCCCAGAAAGTGCTGGCTATCTGTGTTCACAGCGCTAAGCGACGTCCCCGGGGACATTTGCAGACATCTCGGCAGTGCTGCTGTGGCTCCATGCTCTCCCTCTCCCCTCCCATCCTCCTTGTTCCGGAGAGCAGACCTGGTCAGCTTGCTCAAGTGCAGTGTGGCTTAGGTTGGTAAACCTGCTCTGAGAGTGACTCCTGGATGCTGGATCATAGACTTGTGTTGGTTGATAACAGAGCTTCCCTGGTTTGACAGTAGGAACAGTGAAGTGACTTCTCATAAATGTGAAATGTTTTATTATTTATTCATTATGAAATATTTCGTTGTTCTTTTTTTCATTTAAAATGTTCTTTTTAAAATTGATGTTTTATTTTAGATGGCTGTCTTGTCATTGTATTTTAATACAGTTATTATATTTTAACATATTTAATAGGCAAAAAAAAATGAAGAAAAAGCAAACCTATTAATCCCCAGAATGTGTTATGTGTTTGGAGATTTTTAGTGGTCCATAACAGCCAGTGGTCTGGGAATTACTGCTCTAAAAAACATATGTTTGGTTTTGTGTTTATATATGAACACCTGTAAACAGTGTTTAGGTCTAGAAATTCACTTAGTCATTGAATGAATGTCTGTTGACCCCTGTTTGAGTGCCGGGCACTGTGCTAAACACGCTGCGTGTCTCACGTCATCTTCATGTGAGCCCTGGGAGCTGCGTGTTGGTCTGCCTGCGTACAGTGCGGAAACAGAATCTCCGAGGTGACACAGGCAGGAGTGGGGCGCCTGCAGTGAGAACCCAGGCCTCCCTGATTCCAGAGGATTGTGTGCCCCTTCCTCTACCTCGTGAGTCACAGCGAGTGTGCTTTGCACCTTGTGGGGTTTTAGCATAGGATTCACAAGTTCACAAGTCTCTTTTCATTCAAGGTGTGCTGAAGGTACAATAGTACCTTGTAGCACAAAAAGTTAAAAGCACGTCCCCACTCTTCAGACAACCAGGCAGCAGGCAGGAGCTCCTAAGTTTTGGCGGCTCTTCAAAGAGAAATGAAACCGCCACCTTTGCCACAGTCAGGGTGACTCTCCTGCCTTTGGTTCTGGCTGTATATAGGCTGCTTTCCAAGGAAGGAAACTTAGCTTCTGTGTGAAATTAGTGGGTACCCAGGAAACCCTTCAAGAACTCCTGACTGGGCGTAGAAGTTAAAGTGGCATTTACAGACTTATGGTTAATGTGAGGTGTCAAGTTGAAGGCCAAGCCATGAGTTGCTGAAGTGGACGGATTCCAGCTTTGAAGCTGCAGGCCTCTGTCTAGTGCTATATTTCTTAAATTCGCCTGGCACATCCCAATCATCCATAGTGCCTTTTATTTATTTACTTTTTTAATTAATTAACTACATCAGGTCTTAGTAGCGGCACACAGGCTCTCTAGTTTTTACCCCGAGGCTGTGGGATCTTAGTTCCCCAACCAGAGATCAAACCTGTGTCCCGTGCTTTGGGAGGCAGCTTCTCAACCGCTGGACCACCAGGGAAGTCCTGCCTTCTAAACAGAACATAGTCCCATGCCCCATTCTAAACCTGCTGAATGAGGCTCTCTGACTGTCATTCCCTCATGTATGTGCAGCTGCAAAGCTCCCCCAGGTCATGGTGAGGCCCAGCTGACCTCTGGCTGGTGCTGAAAAAAGGGTGCCTCACCAGCCTTGGCAAGAGCGAGGACTCCTTAGGTTAAGGATCACTGTTCTCAGCACTCCCTCAAAAGTTACAACTTAAACTTCTGATCCCAGGTACTGGGGTTGATACATCAAGCAAGCCTTGGGATCACCAGAGCTCCCGAGTGCGTTTTCAATCCCTTCTTTTCCCTCATTGTTCACTGAAGTTATGCACTTTCTTCGTCCGAAACCCATGTCAGTAAAGTGCTGACAACACATTCATAATTCCCTTGTCCTAAATGATAGTTGTAGAAGAGTAGTTTTCCAGCAGTTTAATCATCCGGTGATTCATTTCATTCCTTGTGTAGTCCTGTACATAGGCCACTGGTGGTATAAGAGAACAGCTGGGGAGCGGCTCTCAGGCTCCCCCAAGACCCTTACTATACCCTGTGAGGCCCAGCGTGGTCTGGCTCCCACCAGCCACCAGCTTCCACCAGTTCTTCACTCAGCTGCAGACACCCCTAGTTCTGAAGATGCTAACCTCATGCTTCTCCAGCCTCAGATTTCTTGGTGGGTTTCCTCTAACTGCTTGGTCTCAGTTCAGATGTTGTCTCCTCAGGTATATTTCTCCTCTGTATTGTATTACCTATTTTATTTTCATCAGTATTTATCACTGTCTTAAACAGTGACAGACTTTATTTTCTTGGGCTCAAAAATCACTGCAGATGGTGACTGCAGCCATGAAATTAAAAGATGATTACTCCTTGGAAGACAAGCTATGACCAACCTAGACAGCATTTTAAAAAGCAGAGACATCACTTTGTCAACAAAGGTCCATATATTCAAAGCTATGGTTTTTCCAGTAGTCATGTATGGATGTGATAGTTGGACCATAAAGAAAGCTGAGTGCCAAAGAATTGATGCTTTCGGACTGGGGTGCTGGAGAAGACTCTTGAGAGTCCCTTGAACAGCAAGGAGATCAAACCTGTCCATCCTAAAGGAGATCAGACCTGAATATTCACTGGAAGGACTGATGCTGAAGCTCCAATCCTTTGGCCATGTAATGTGAAGAACCGACTCACTGGAAAAGACCCTGATGCTGGAAAAGATTGAGAGCAAGAAGAGAAGAGGGCGACAGGATGAGATGGTTGGATGGTGTCATCAACTCAATGGACATGGATTTGAGTGAACTCTGGGAGATAGAGAAGGACAGGGAAGCCTCGTGTGCTGCAGTCCATGGGGTCGCAAAGAGTCGGACCTGACTGAGCAATTGAACAAGATTGATTGTATGTCTCCTCTCTAATGTCAGCTCCATGAGAGCAGACATCTGCCTGTCTTATTTCCCATTGAGCATCCAGCGTCCGGGACAGTGCCTGGCTCATACTACGTGCATACCGAGTATTAGAGAAAGGAATGCTTTGGGTTCTACCCCTTGGCGCACAGTAGGGCAGGGCTAAACTGAGCTTGTGTAGGTATCTCTTATTGCTGGTGCTGAGAACTGTAGCAGTTTTTTTGGAGCAAAGCTAAACACCCTTGAACCTTGTGACTTTTCTAAATCTGTCCTGCTGCAACGTTCCCACGGAGCTTTTTCTTGCCCACATGTTGTAGGTTAGAATAACAATAACTGTTTGGAGATATATGTCCATAAGGTTCAATTAGAGGGTAAATGATCCCTTTGGATTAGAGTTAATTTGATAGTCTCTCAAGTGGTGGGATTTATGTCTTCTGGGCAAGAGCTATAGCCTGAGATCCTGGGCAGTAAAGGACATCTTGAGTTTGGAAGAATCTAGCCATATTTATCACCCTCGTCTCTCTGCTTGCTGCAGAAGTACTGTCATCTGGGCATAGACAAACTCATGGCCTGACCTTTGGACTGTCAGAGACATAAGTGAGGCCTGCTTAGAGAATGTGATGCTGGGTGTTTTTGTAAAGTTCTGAAAGTTTAGGACCCTGTGCGGGTTAGACAGGTCTTCCTAATGGACCCCCTTGAGAATCTCATGATAGCAGCATACCTTCTCCTTAGGAAATGTACAAGCACCTGCTCATGTAGTTTTTTTGCCTACAATTATTTTTGCCTATAATTTTGAGGGGTCTGAGGACTTGTGGAATGCCCTCCGTGGACCCTAAAGTTCTATCTGGGGATTGAGATTGGTTTGGGGATTGAGATTGGTGCTCTTCCACTGCAGTTGGGTCGTAGCTCTTGCACAGATGTTTCTCTCTGACTTGGTCTCCTGTCTTCTGTGCCCTGTCTTGTTTTTATAATAACCTGCTGGACCCTCTCAGGCCCAGAAGAGGCGGTATTCTCCAGGAGTCCAGGTACTCGATTCTTGACTCACTGTGGCCGTCCCCGATTCCCTTGTGTGCCCATCCAACATTTGTGACTGTTCACAGTCTGTGTGGCCATTGTCTCCAGAGTCGCCAGTCTCCAGTTCCGCCTGCATCTTCATCTTGCATGTTGACTGTCTAGAACAACGAGGAACTCCCCGGAGAAGTGGCGTGCCTCGTGTGTCCTGTCCTTTCATCACCCTGTCTCTCTTCACTGCCTTAGCCCCAGGCTTGTTATGAAATGGTTAGCTTGTCATTTCTAAGGAAGAATTTGCTCCACAAGGGCTATTGGAGAGAGAGGGTCTCCGAAGTAGTTGGGAAGATGGGTGGGCTCCGGGGAGACTTGCAGTAGGAGAACCTTGCCCACTGAGTATTATTGGGAGAAGGTGTGTGTAGTGAAGGGCCGGAAGGTCTTTTGACTGAATAGAGTCACCTGTGGCTGGAGAATACCACCAGGCCACTTGGTTCTGGCACTGTCCTTCTGAATCCTGATCCATTTCACATCATGTGCTTATAGAATGTTAGAATTTGAAAGGTGCTAACTTAAATGGAAAGACTTCCCTGAGTGAACAGGTATTTTCGAACAGAATACTTGGGTGCACCGAATATTAGATTGGCCAAAAAGTTCATTCGCGTTTGTCCATAAGCTGTTAATGGAAAATTAGAACTTTTTGGCCAACCTAGTACTTGCCCTTGTAGGGGAAGAGGTGGAGCTATGGTGGACACATAAAAGAAGTATAATAAATGATTTTTCAAGAAGTTTACATGGCAGTTGGTGATAAACGTTTGTATGTATACATACATACATACATACACATAGGGCCTTCCCCAGGGGCTCAGTGGTAAAGAATTAGCCTGTGATGCAGGAGTCACAGGAGACTTGGGTTCAATCCCTGGGTCAGGAAGATCCCCTGGAAAAGGGCATATTAACCCACTCCAGTATTCATGCCTGGAGAAATCTATGGACAGAGGAACCTCTGGGCTACAGTCCAGAGGATTGGAAAGAGTCGGACATGACTGTAACAGCTTAGCACACGTGCACATACAAATAAGAAGAAAACCAGTCTTGGGTGGAATGTAAGTGCCAAGTGCTGATCTCTGGGAGGATTCCAGTCAGACCCCAGAGTGTCAGAGGGACCATTTCGGACCTACCCCAGATGGGAGGAGGATTCCTGGAGGCAGGTACTGAGGTCAGCCACTTCTGGCCTTGTTCCTCCAGTGACCCTCTGAGCATGGGCTCTTGGAGGCTGCTAGTGACAAGGCAGAGTGGTCGTCCGGTCTGTTGTGAGCAGCTCAGCTTTGTGTGCAGAAGTCCCGTCACTGCACAGGCGTTCCTGCGAGCGCTTCCTCACCACCCTCTGCTTTGCCTCCCCTGCCTTCCCAGCGGGTGTTCCCCTACATCTCAGCCATGGTGAACAACGGCTCTCTCAGCTACGATCATGAGCGGGATGGGCGGCCTACAGAGCTGGGGGGCTGCACAGCCATCGTCCGCAACCTCCATTACGACACCTTCCTTGTGATCCGCTACGTCAAGAGGCACCTGACGGTGAGTCCCCTTTCTGGGCGCGTCGCCCGTCAGCAGTGCGGGCTGTCTCGCTCCGCTGCCGGGGCCCAGCCCTGACTTGCCCCACCTCTCTCTGTGTTGTAGATAATGATGGACATCGACGGCAAGCACGAGTGGAGGGACTGCATAGAGGTGCCGGGGGTCCGCCTGCCCCGGGGCTACTACTTTGGCACCTCGTCCATCACGGGCGATCTCTCAGGTACTGCCCTGCGTGCTCCTTACTGGCCCTAACTCAGGTCATGTCTCACTAGACAGGCCTGGGCGTGAGAGCCAGCTAGGCAGAGCTCTGGCAAGCAGGTGCCCACGAGTGCTCCCCTTCTTGCATTCTTGTGCGTAGAGCCCAGATTGCCCAGGCCAGGGGTCATCTCGCACAGTTGTGTCTGGGAGAGGTTTGCTGCTAACAGCAGGCAGTGCTCGCCTCTTCATCAAGCCGGTGCTTCCAGTCTGTGCTCTCCTTTTTCTTGTGCCTGTTTGTGCAGGCAAGTCCTTTCACCTGATATGCTGACTTCCCCTTCTCACAAAGCTTCTCCTTGACTGACCCCCAAACTCTTTTGTGCTCAGATTTCTTTTTTTTTTAATAAAACCTACATTTTTTTATTTATTTTTAGTTGGGCTGCACTGGGGCTTCTCTTGATGTGGCGTGTGGACTACAGAGTTTGCAAGCTCGGTAGCTGTGGCTCTTGGGCTTAGTTGCCCAAAGACATGGGATTTCAGTTCCCCAATCAGGGATCGAACCTGTGTCCTCTGCATTGGGAGCACGGAGTCTTGACCCTGTGCTCGACTTTTGGCTGTGTCGTGTGTTCAGACGCCTCTGTAAATTACCAGCGTGGCGAATGCTGCGTTTGGACCTGTGTCTCTGCCACGGCCCTGCTCTCATGAAAGCCCCCTCTGTTTCTTTGCTCTGTGTGTTTGCTCTTTGTCTTCTCTTGAGCTCATTTGACCAGTTACCCTGAAACTCCTGCCTTACTTGACTTATGTGACATTAGCAGAACCAGGCTCTTGTATCTTCTCTGGATTTTCTACCTACTTGTTTCCAAAGTTTCTCTTTTATGTCCCTAAGCCTCAATCATGACATCTTTTGAGGTAAAGAAGCTTTTGGTTCTTTTGATTAATATAGTGTATTATGAATGAAGCTGGTATGAAATAGAACTTTCCTGTGTCAAAACAGAAAGGCAAATGCCCATCTGAAACGGGCAGCATCTACTCGGTCTCGGCCCGTTGTTTCCAGGAGAAACTGTGGGCTGTCCTGTTGTTTAATCTCAGTCCTGGCACAGAAAACATTTTCTCTAACTGAAGGTAAATCCAGTTTTGATTTGTTTTTTTAACGTGGTTTTATCTGCTAAAGATTCTAAGAGCCCAAACAGCTGTAAATGTCACCCTAATAATAGAGATGGCAAGAGGTCCAGTCCGCAGTAACAACCTAGGAGCGCTGAGCACCTCTGCGCTCATGTTTGTGGCCTCTTAATACCGGTTCCCACTAGCAGGAATAAAAGCTTCCTGGAGAATGTGTCTGATGCCAGGTATAAGGTAGGAAATACAAGCCAAAAACTTCCCAGAAAAGCAAAGAAGGTATCAAAAACTTGTCGGTTCGTGTTAAAGGACTCAGGAGTCAACCTGAATAGGCTCCCCCTGGGTAAAGTTGGTTTGAGTTGAGCCTCAATAAGAGGTTCAATTTCGGGGTATTTTGTAGTTCAGTTGTTCAGTCATGTCCGATTCTTTGCCACCCCATGGATTGTAGCACGCCAGGCTTCCCTGACCTTCACTGTCTCACAGTTCGCTCAAACTCATGTCCATTGAGTCAGTGATGCCATCCAATTATCTCATCCTTCAGTTCAATCGCTCAGTCGTGTCTGACTCTTTGTGACCCCATGGCCTGCAGCACTCCAGGCCTCCCTGTACATCACCAACTCCCGGACTTTACCCAAATTCATGTCCATTGAGTCAGTGATGCCATCCAACCATCTCATCCTTGGCTGCCCCCTTCTCCTCCTGCCCTCAATCTTTCCCAGTATCAGAGTCTTTTCCAGTGAGTTGGCGCTTCACATCACATGGCCAAAGGATTGGAACTTCAGCATCAGTTCTTAAAATGAATATTCAGGACTGTTTTCCTTTAGGATTGACTGGTTTGATCTCCTTGTTGTCCAAGGGAATCTCAAGAGTCTTCTCCAGCACCACAGTTCAAAAGCATTAATTCTTTGGTGCTCAGCCTTCCTTATGGTCCAGCTCTTACATCCGTACATGATTGCTGGAAAAACCATAGCTTTGACTATATGGACCTTTGTTGGCAAAACGGTGTCTCTGCTTTTTAATAAGCTGTCCAGGTTTGTCATAGCTTTTCTTCCAAAGAGCAAACGTCTTTTGATTTCATGGCTGCAGTCACCATCCGCAGTGATTGAAACACATCAAATGTGTTTGAATCTGTGAGTTTATAATGTTACTTTAAAAGGGGAGAGGAAAAAAATTGAGCCCCTAACTCCTTCATCCTTCTCTGGTAATTAGTAGTGAGATTGAGGGTCATAGTCACAGGAACTGGGAAGAGTTAGCCACAGTCCAGAAGAGAAGTGTGCTGCAGGCCAGTAGCTGTGCCCTGCTCACGGCCCGTTACACAGCTGCTGTGTGGCCCTCTCCTCTTTCGGTCATGTGTGTAGTCCATGTTAAAGGGAACCTGCAGGGCTGCTGTGTCTCCTGCAAAGTTTTACCTGTGATTGGGGCTTAGTTCTTGTATTATCTCTCAATTTTGAAATTATATAGGGGGCTTCCCCTGTGGCTCAGTGGTAAAGAATCCGCCTGCCAATGCAGGAGACACAGCTTCAATCCCTGATCCAAGAAGATCCCACGTGCTGTGGAGCATCTTAAACCCGTACACCACAACTACTGAAGCCTGTGCTCTAGAGCCCGTGCTCCAAACAGGAGAAGCCGCTGCAGTGAGAAGCCGTGCAGCAGCAAAGACCCAGCACAGCCAAAAATAAAATAAATAAACTTATGTAGGTAATACATGCTTGCTGATGAAAACTATATATATAGGATAATGTAGAATATTCCTGCTACCTGACCTTATTTTTAGATGAGAAACAAGAGGTTTTGGTGGTGGGTTGTTTTTTTTTTTTTTCCAGGTCACTGTGTGTTAGCTCTAGACTAGAAGCTTGAACCAAGACATTCTTCTCAGGGTGCCTTGAGTCATCCCTTTGTCATTCTCTCTGTCTTTAGACAACCATGATGTCATTTCCCTGAAGCTGTTTGAGCTGACGGTGGAGAGGACCCCGGAAGAGGAGAAGCTGCATCGGGACGTGTTCCTGCCCTCAGTGGACAACATGAAGCTGCCTGAGAGTGAGCACAGAGGTCCCCGGAGAGGGCCCCATGGCCGGCCAGGGGGTTGAAGGCTGCTGGGGGGCCGGGGGGCCGTGCAGCCCAGCAGTGGGGCCCGACTCGCCTCTGTGTTCTCCGGGGCCCCTGGGCACTGGCCCCTGCTCTCTCACTGGTCTCCACATTACCAGTGAGCCGTTCAGGGCTGCTTAGGTTTAGATTTTGGCATGTGGAAAGGGTGTACTGGAGCTCCGGCTCCCAGAAACTGGAACAGCTCTCAGTCGGTCCTTCCCTCCCCGAGCGGCCCCCTCCTGCTGACCTGCTTCTCTCTTGCTTCCTCAGTGACAGCCCCGCTGCCTCCCCTCAGCGGCCTGGCCCTCTTTCTCATCGTCTTTTTCTCTCTGGTGTTTTCCGTCTTTGCCATTGTCATCGGGATCATACTCTACAACAAATGGCAAGACCAGAGCCGGAAGCGCTTCTACTGAGTGGCCCCCCGCACCCGCCACCTGTGTGACTGTCCGCTGGGCGGTGTGGGAGGAGCCGCGCTGACCTCCCCACCCGGCCGGGTGGGCCTTCTCCTGTCGCCAGCACCTGGTCGGGGATGTGGGTCTGTCACTGGAGCTGTGCAGGCAGGGACGCTGGCTCCCCCCGTCACCTGTGAGGACAGCCAGCTCTGGCTCAGGAAGCCTCCCCTGGGTGACGCTGCTGCGATGTGCCTTTCCCCAAGGTCCCGCCACTTGGGAGTGAAGAGGGCTGGCGAGAACCTGGGCCGCCGTGATGCCAGAACCACTGGAAGGAGTTAACCGAGCCCAGGCTGCCTTGCTGTTGGGCTCACAGGGCCCTTGGGCTTCACTTGTAAGTCTTCAAAGACTAGAAACTGGTGACTCCTCACACCTTCTGGCCAGCCAGCCACTGGTTTTTGCTTTTTGTCCAAGCCCGTCCACCTGAGGCACTTTCCTTGGAAATCTGGATGGAAATCTCTTCCCTGCCTCTCCCTCCTTCCGTCATTCTCTGCAGATGGAAGCTGAGCTGGAAAAGACACCTGGCTGCCTGTCCGTTAGGGCCTGGGCTGCAGGACACACTCGGGTGTCACTGACCCTCGTTAGGTGGCCCTGGGGAGGGGGCATTCTGCAGGGGCTTGCTGCTCTGGCCTTTGTTCTTGAGGGTGGATCTTGGTTCTGTTGGTGTGTTCGTAACACTCCCAGTTAGGCCCCTTTAGGCCCGCAGTCAGGTGTGTGAAGTCAAGAGACGCTTGGGCGACGTCACAGGTGCTGTGGGACTAACTGTGAAACCGCTCCACGTTTTGACACTGAAAGCTACATCTACCATGTGACCTGAGGACGTGGAGATGTTTCTGGATGCTCCAGAGCCTGCTTCGCTGCATGTTCATAACTTTTGGAATCCTACTTAGAGTGTCAAGATGTAAGGAACCTTTCTTCTATAGCCTCAGTTTGGATGCTCCCCAAAGAGGAACTCTTGCTTCTCTTCCTTAAGTGATAAGAAATGGTGGTTGCAAATCTGGGAGCAGTGGATCCCTGTCACCTGTGCCTGGAAGAGTTCACTTGTTTGAGCAGCGGAGCCTGAGCGTCCTCCTCTCTGGGTCAGCCCTGATGCCGCTGCCTTACCTGACGAGGAGTTGGGCGCTGCTCGCCTGTCTGCCCTGTGATTCTGTTGCTGACAGGTGGACTCTCTGTGGATGGTCTGGTCTCATCTCTCCTAGCTCTGTGCTTCTGTAGCCCAAGGGAAAGTCTTAATGTGGCTGATGAAAACCAAACATGACCTTCTGTGTGGCCTTCCTTCTAGGGGTGGGTTCGGCTAAACCTTCAGCCCATCCACCCTTGCCCTTCTGGGATGGGAGAGCCCTCTGCTCAGTGCAGAAGGCAAGGGGGAGTCCCCTTGGCCGGCGGGGGTTGGGGGGGTTGATTTCTGTTGTCTTTAGCTTTCTCACATCCTTGCCACGAGCTGTAGGTCTCTCCTGCAGGTGGGATGACAGTGGGGCCCTCCCGACCTCCCCCATGTGCCAGGGCTTGGCCTTCAGACCAGTTTCTTTGAAACTGAGGAAGCAGATGGCTGTTTTGTGTTTTTGAGCTCCAGGGGAGATGGGATAGTTGCCTATGTTGGGGGCACAAGGGTGGGCTCATGAACTGGCCTGAACAGGGGTGCAGGAGGGAGATCTCAGCATTGAGGAGACCACACTGTGGCTTTTGTGTGATTCTAGCTCAGGAATTTTTCGAGGTTCTGAGGAAGGCGAGGAGACGTGAAAGATGGTATACTACTCCCAGCCCCCGACTCGGGGCCAGCCTCAGAGCAGCATGTGTGAGGTCTGACTAGCGCTGTAGCTTTTGCTTTGGTTCTTGCCTTCTGTTATAGAAACACTCCAGTTCCCTTCTCCAGGGGATCTTCCCAACCCAGGGATCACACCCAGGTCTCCCACATTGCAGGCAGATTCTTTACCAGCTGAGCCCCAGGGCAGCCTTCCTGTCGTGAGTGGGGCCCAACGTTGCCCTGGGCCCTGGAGTCCCAGCTGTGTCCCAGGGTGAAGAGGCCACCTGGCCACGTGACGGGGGAGGGCAGCGGCCTTACCCTCCAGGAACCATCTCTCCTCATGGATGCCCTGGCCTGTTTCCTCCAACCTGAGGCCCACAAAGTGGATGAGCCCTAGAGGCTCAAAGAGGTGCCTCCCGCCCTTCTGGGTCTCGTCCCAGAGGCTGGCCTTGCCTGTGGTGGTGTCAACCACCCAGATGCAAGGTGCCTCTCTGTTACAAATGCTCTTTATTTCAGTGGAAAATTACAGCTCTGCCCTGCTTGTTGGAAGTGGTTTCTGAACAGAATGGCCAGACTATTCCGAGTCCCCAGAAACAAGGAACTGGTAGGAAGCTGAAGGGTAGGGCTGTCAGTGGGCCAGGAGCCCAGCCTGGCAGATGGGGGGGATTAGTTCTGTGGGGCCAGAAGTTCTGGAAGAATATCCCGCAGGTGCATCACGTGTCCCTGGAGGTGTTTCAGCCTAAGGGCCGTTGTAGGTCTCAGGCTCTGCTGGGGAGTGGTGAGGTTGGAAGAGTTGGCGCTACTGGTATTTGGCGCGTTGATGATATTGGTGTATATTTGAATGGGGGCATTCAGCCGAAGTTCCGGTTTGACCCAGCTCATGGCCAAATAGTTCTAGAGAGAACGAACAACAGTCAGCCTGAAGTAGCAGCCCCAAAACGCGCTCTCATATCATCCAAGAGGCATGGCACCTTCCCCCCGTCCCCCAGGCTTGCCCCTCACCGGAGCTGAATAGATAAAGTTGAACAGCAGAAGCCCTATAAGCAGTATGATGGCGGTGGCTATGATTCTGAAGCGGTAGCGTCTACAGACTATACGGACGAATTTCCCAATGGGCGACCGGAACCACATGAACAGGGTGTGGGTGCGTCTGTCCGGGAGCAGGGTTGCCAGAGAAGGGAAGAGGGCAGAGGGAACCTTCAGGTCAAGTAACCCAGAGCAAAAGGGCTTTCAGTTGAAAAACAGCAGCTCTGCTTCTGCCCACCCCTCTCTCCCTGCAGCTGCACTCCACTGATTATAACTGAGCATTGAGTTGGAGTTGGGGGGTGGGTTAGGTATCCCTCTTTACTTCTCAGCCCCCTCCCCAGCACCACCCCACACAAACTGCCAGGCCCAGCAGCTCAGCTTTTTGAACCAGGAAGAGAGCCTCAGTGCCTTTACCCTGTGGGACCCTTACAAGGGAGGATGGAGTGTAGGGTATTGGTTGGGTTCTGACTGGCCTCGTCCTGCCGCCTTGATTAAGGCTTCCTTTTCTGTCAGTATCTCCAGGGTCATCTTCACTTTACCCTAGAAACACCATGGGTTGTGGGGGCACTGAATTGAGACAGCAGGAACAAGAACCTGCCTCTTCCAGGTTTCAGAAGGGAAAAGGGGTTCAGCTCAGGCCCCTAGAAGTCTGTTAGAGCCAGCTTATGTGGCACGGTGGGCTTTCCAGGTGGCTCAGAGGTAAAGAATTCACCCGCCAAGGCAGGAGACTTGGGTTCAACCCCTGGGTCGGGAAGAGCCTCTGAAGAAGGAAATGGCAACCCACTCCAGTATTCTTGCTGGGAAATCCCATGAACAGAGGAGCTTGGTAGGCTATAGTCCATGGGGTCGCAAACAGTTGGACAGGACTTAGCGACCAAACAGTGTGGCTCAGCAGGCAGCCCTGTAACCCAGGCAACAGGCACCTCCCCCAGCTCCTACCGACAAGCGCCATTTGCCACCATCCAGAACCTGGCAAGGCCACCAGCCAGCCACATTCTTCATCTTAAAGAGGGACGAGTGCTTGTGCTGGAGGAAGTGGGGCCACTTGGGGTCAGCCTCCAACATCCTCACAGAGCACAGCCCGGAGTGTGGGGCCGGGAGGGGCATGTCCGACAAGTCCAGCTCCAGGACCCCTGAACCCAGAGAAAGGTCGTCAGTGAGAAGGCACTTCCCTGCTCTGCGGCTGCGGGCCCCGCGCGAGGGTCTCACCTAGAAAGTCATCCGTGGAGATGATGTTGTTGTCCCAGACCTGGATGATGAGCCGGGCTGGAAACTTCGTCACCGTGGGGTCCAGGCTCCATATGTAGTCCTGGAGGGTGGCAGAGTGTGTATTACTGGCCTGGCTCATGAGAGTTCATGGCCACTGAGCCGCTCACCACCCAGCAGCGATGGGACGGTCATGGAGGAGGACGAGTGGCAGGAGGGTTTCTGCCCAAGGCCACATTCCAGGTGTCTCCGTGCAACTCGCAGGCTCTGTAGGGGGGAGGAGCGTGTCTCAGCCCCCACCCCACCTCGGGCCTGTTGGCTGTGTGCTCGGTCACTCAGTCGTGTCCGACTCTTTGCAACCCCATGCACTGCCTGCCGGGCTCCTCTGTCCATGAGATTCTCCAGGCAAGAATACTGGAGTGGGTTGCCATTTCCTCCTCCAGGGGATCTTCCCAGCCCCAGGAATCGAACCTGTGTCTCCTGCATCAGCAGGTGGATTCTTTACCACTGTTCCACCTGGGAAGCCTGGGCATGTTACCTTCTCGCTCAAGACACACACATGCTCTGCTGCCAGGTAGTCCAAGGTGAAGGTGAACCGCCAGTTGAAGATGCCCTCCCCCGTCACGGAGCGGTAGTGGATGTCTGTCTTCTGCGTGTCCTTCTCCAGCCCGAATAGCCACCTGGGGCCAGAGTTTTCTCTTCTGGGATTCTCGGTTGATTGTCCCGGGGGGAGGGCCGCCCAGCACACCCCGAGACCAGGAGCACCCCTAGGAATGACAGAACTAGGCACGCCGGAGGCACCCTGTGCCCTCCCTCACCCTTTGACATAGATGTCGTTTATCCTGTCGTAACTGAAACTCTTTTCCTTCGGGTCCACGAGGGTGGTTTTCCAGATAACGCAGCGGAGCTCATACCTGCAGCCACCGTTGTCTGAAGCTTTGTGGAGGAATAGCTCCCCAACCACAGCCTCAGCGAGAGAACAGGCCTGGGGGGGCCGCTGTGCTCTGTGCCCACCCAAGTCAGCCTGGGCTTGGGGGGCCACACGAGGTGGCAGCGCCCTAGAGTCCCAGCAGAGGGAACGTGTCACAGTGACTCGGGGTTGGAGCCTGCTGGTGCCCCGCACGCTGGCTGGGCCGCCCTGCCTGGTGTCACTCACCTTTTAGGTTTCCTGGGCCCAATGTTGACTGGGGGGCCAGGAGGCCCAAGCTTCTTGGGGAAGATGTCCACCCACATTTGCACCTTTCCCTAGAGTGGACAAGGATAAGCTGGGCTTGGCCCACCCTCCCCTCCACCCCGCTACTCCCTGCTCTTGGCATGCTGGTCTGGCGGGGGTCCCTGTCCCAGGGTCTAGGCCTGCTGAGGCTGTGTTTCTAGCACTAAGCAATGGGGGATCTGGGAGGTCGATGGACTTCAGACAGGAAGTCAGCGCACCACGCACCAGCTTCCACTTTCTTTTTTTGGTGAGAAGAACACGCTGGTGGCGTGTGACAGCTGTGAAGCTGGCGGCTGTGGTGCCAGGGCATCATGTGTCACTGGGGTCTGGAGGGGGATGCCATTTAACAGGCCCTGCCTGACAGCCTGTCTGCACGGGGCTATGGATGGGATGGGAGCTGTGTTGATTAGCCACCTAGTGGTCCCCAATAAGGGTAAGCTTGGTGATCTCTAGGTCGTTTCATGTTATGGAACCACATCCTAAGGACATCAAGCGGAAGATGGCGGAGGATTAGGACGAGGAGATTACTTTCTCCCTCACAAATTCCTCAAAAAAACATTTCAACGCCGAGCAAACTCCACAAAACAACTTCTGAATGCTGGCAGAGGACATCAAGCACCCAGAAAAGAAGATCATTGCCTTCAAAAACAGGTAGGGAAAAAATATAAAAGACGACAAAAGAGACAAAGGAGGTGGGGAGGGAGCTCCGTCCCGGGTAGGGAAGCCCGACCCGGGAAAGGAACTTTAAGAAGAGAGGTTTCCAAACACCAGGAAACACTCTCCCTGCCGAGTCTGTGGTGAGCCCTGGAAGCACAGAGGGCATCATAACAGGAACGATACATAAATGAATAATTAAAACCGACAGATTACAAGCCCAGCAGTGACTTCCCCAGTGGAAAAGCAGCACATAAACCAGCNAGGTCGTTTCATGTTATGGAACCACATCCTAAGGACATGAAGCTTTCACCAAGCACAGAGGTCTAGGCAAGAAGGGATAGAACTGGTGAGGAAAGGGGAGAGAAGAAAGCAAGAAAGTAGAGTCACCAATACTTCGGCCACCTGACTCATTGGAAAATACCCTAATGCTGGGAAAGATTGAGGGCAGGAGGAGAAGGGGGCAACAGAGGGCGAGATGATTATACAGCATCACTGACTCAATGGACGTGAGTTTGAGCAAACTCCGGAAGATGGTGAAAGACAGGGAAGCTTGGCGTGCTGCACTCCATGGGGTCACAGAGTCGGACACGACTTGGCAACTGGACAACAGCAACAAAAAGAGCTACCAGCAGTGAGAGTCCTTCAAACCACGTGACCTAGTTTTATTCTTCTGAAGCCGGCCCCACTGAATGAGAAGACAAGTTCAGTGAGGGTGGTTTTGAAAAGTGCTCAGCAGAGAACTTTGTCACGTAGAACGTGCTGTCAGGATGAGAGATGGGGAGAATGAGCTGAGCCGTTCTGGTGGCTGGAGGATGGGGGATTACTGGGGTGCCTGTGGGGATTTTTATTCCTTTTGTTTGGGGTTCCTTGCTGTGCAGAAAACACAGCCTGCATTTCACAGCCAAGTCAGGGTTATGATGTCTGACCCTGGCGGGTGGGGGCCCCAAATGCTTCCATAGCAGACACAGGGCCTCGGTTTTTCATCGGCAACTTTTCCAGCTCTGACTCTCTCCACTCTGCGTGACATCGCTGCAGCTTATTAACACACCCAGAACACATTTGTCATCTTTGCAGTCACACCTGTGCATGCCTGGCCTTTCCTGCCCCTCTCATCCCAGATGGTGGGGCTTCCCCGCCTCCCGCGTCCCCTCAAGTCTCATACCTGGTCGATGCCCGGCTGGCTGTCGCTGTACAGAGTGCGGGTCTCCACATGCTCGGGCACCAGCCCCTGGGTGTGCAGGAGGTGCAGAGCCAGGCGCTCCTTCTTAGATCCCAGGAAGTGCGCTCTAGGGGGCTTGAGTTCTATACCGGAGAGGGGACGGGGAGGAGGTATCAGGAAGTCAGGGGCCTTCCCATGCCCCACGTGGGCCCCACCTTCACCCTCAGCCTGGGAGGCGGACTTGGTTATCCACTACAGGAGGGTAGGGGACCCTCCTGCAAATGCAGGTAGACTTAGAGAGGTGTAGGTTCAATCCCTGAGTTGGGAAGATCCCCTGGAACAGGAAATGGCAACTGACTCCATGCCTGGAGAACCCCATGGACAGAGGAGCCTAGCAGGCTGCAGCCCATAGGCCACACAGAGTCGGACACAACTGAAGCGACTTGGCATGTGTGCAGGGGACAGGTGGGGGGCAATGCCCTCTGGCAACGCCTCCATGCTGAGCGCCACTGGAGGCAGAGGCCTGGCCCTGTGCTTGCGGGCAGGTGTGTACGCTTCTCACCAAAGCTTTGCAGTTCGAATTTTTTCCCGTTGTAATAAACAGAGTCACCCTCAGGGCTGAAGAGAGGCGGCAGTAGTCCCTTTCGCTTGGCATGGTGCTCCAAGAGCAAACTTGGGGGCATCTGATCCCGCCACCTGAAGGGCCCTGACCTGTGGGGAGACCCGAGTCCTGGAGAAGCCCTTGCTACCCGCTGCAGGCTGACCGGTGCTGGGAGTGGGCATGCAGATGGGTTTGGGCCCCGGCTTCCCGGCTCGGGATGCAGGTGTCTTCAAGGGCAGCTGTGGGTTCCCTCCTCCACCCTTACCTGCTCCCTTGCTCACCACCCGCCGCAGCCCCTCTACAACCCCGCAACTCAGGTCCTCACTGGCAATAGGATTTGGATAGCCCACAACGAGCTCCAAAGCCAGACAGGAGTCGGTCTTCCAAGTCAATGACTGTGGTTCCAATCATATCATCAGGTGAGAATAGGTCGAAGTCATAGAGCTGGATCTCTAGGTCTTTCTCCAGGGGGATGGTGCAGCTCAGTTCAAACATCCTAGGGGGAGGGTGTTGGAGACACAGAGACCGAGGACCGTGTTATCCACCTGCCTCCGTTTCTCCAGCATCCTGGCCCTGTGTGCCTGTGCGCCACTCTATTTGGTCCTGGTGAATCTAGAGACCAGAGCCTGGCATGACTGTCCTCTGCCAATAACCAGCCCTCAGTCCTGGTGGGAGCAACTTTTTTTTTTTTAATTTATTTGGCTGCTCTGGGTCTTAGTTGTGGCACGCAGGATCTTTAGCTGTGGTGTGAGAACTCTTAGTTGCAGCATGTGGGATCTAGTTCCCTGAGCAGGGTCAAACCTAGGCCCACTGCACTGGGAGTGCAGAGTCTTAGCCACTGGACCACCAGGGAAATCCTGGGAGTAATTTTTGATAGGCCTGGGGTACAGGACTCTGAGCTCCCTTCCAGGGCAGCGTGTTAGAGAGGGAGGGGAGAGCTGGGCTGCCCGTTGGTACTGGTGCTTTGTCCATCCGTTGAACACGGTGCTAGGAACGCGGAAGCTAGAAGAAGAATCCTCTGCCTCCAGGACTGCTCCTGACCCACGGGGGATGAGAGCAGGGGTGTGGGACCCGGTGCACTGGGCGGCTCACACGCCAAAGATGGGGTCCAGAGTGTTGGGCTGGTACTTGTCCCGGTTGCCAAGCATCGTCTGTCCCAGTTTCAGGATCACGTAAGGGTCACACTGGGGTTCAGAGAGAAGGGAGGGGAGGACAGGAAATAAGAATCAGCCCGGGTTGGTGAGGGAGCGCAGGAGTGGGTCAGAGAGGAGCCCGTTGTACAGACGGGGCCTTTGGGAAGTCGGCAGTCTGGGCGTCAGCCTGAGGGAGCTCCGGGATGCTGCGGTGCAGAGTGAGGTGTAGGGGTGGGCAGGGTGGGGAGGCCCCGCGGCTCGGGGGTGCTGGTTACCAGGCCGTTGAGGTCTTGGGGCTGCAGGTGGAAGGCTCGCACCATGTACACCCGCACCAGGCACTGCTGGGGGAAGTCCTCTTTCTTAGGCCAAAGCAGGAACTGGCGAGGGGGTTTGGGAGCTTCCGGGTTCTCAGGAAAGGGGTAGATGCGGAACTGGCCCTGTGCGTGTGTCAGGGAGGGAAAGTCTTGGCCGCCAGCCTGGCAGCAGCGGCCTGGCTATGTAACTCCCTCCAGGAGGGGCCCCGGGTCCCAGGTCAGAAGAGCGGGTTGTGTTGAGGATAGCAGGACCTGAAACCCACAAGGACCGGTGGGGGCAAGTGCTGCAGAGATGCTCAGCCAGGACCACGATGTCCAGGAGGGGTGATGAGGAAGGGCTTTCAGAGGGGTGTTAACGCAGGAACTGAGCTCCCAGTTTCTGCTGAGGGAGCTCTCTTTCTACCCCCATCCACCCCTCCAGGTCCACATTTCTTTTCAAAAGCTTGAGCCTGAGCAGGGATTGAGAAGCCCTAGCCCTTCCTGCTTCAGGGGAGGCAACCCCAAGTCCCTGCAGAGGTCGGTCTCTGCCCCCCCCACTCCCAAGACTGTCAAGCCCTCCATGCCCGTCCTCACAATGAACATATAGAACCAGGGCTCCTATCAGAGTCTTCCCCCAGGCGGAAGGGGCCCGGGGTGATGGGTGCAGCCACGCAGGGCGGGACACACACCTTGAACTCTCCTACCACAGGGCTGTCCAGCCTGGGCCGTTCCTGGTAGAGTTTGAAGGTCTGGCAGAAGTCCTGCAGGCCTTGGAAGGCTGGCACAGCCTCCAGCTCACAGTCATACACCTGCGGGAGGGCGAGGAGGAGCCCGCTGGTTGGGGCAGCCAGCCAGGGCCTGGCCAGAGGGGACCGTTCCTAGGATGGGGTGGGCGGAGGGACCCCTGGGGTCAGCACAGCTGCTGCCAGTGGGAACGCTGGTTCCTGAAATAGTGTGGCCAGGGGTCGTGTGGTCCAGAGTCTTGTGAAAATGGTGCGGGAACACTGCCTGCTGCCCCTCTCCCCGTCTCCACCAGCTTGGCTGTTCCCTGAGGCCTCGGTACCCATGTGCTGGCCTCCCCCCGGACTCTCCCCATCCCTCAGCGGTCCTCGCTCTCAGGGGCCTGCGAACCTTCAGGGTGTGATAGTCTTTGTACTTGTACTTCAAGGTCTGGGGAGCGTCTCCCGTGGCCCAGAACAGCTTGCTCCACCAGTCTACTTCCTGGTCATATTCGTCCTGGCAGGGAGAGGGGGCATTTTGGCCCCTGGGGAAGGGGCACGGTGGCTTCCTCTGCCCCCACCCCTCCCTGAAGCTGCCCAGGGTTGTTCCTTATTCCCCGAGGCTGAGCCTCCATCACCTCAGCTTTGCTGGACTTGAACCAGAACTTTTCACAGAGGTAACCTAGGAGCTGAAAAATGACTGCACATGAGCAGGGCAAGGCCCCGCTGCCCATCGCCTCCCACTGCCCAGGGGAGAACGGGCTCGAGGTCACGGCTCCCTTCCCATTCACAGAGGCCTCTTAATCAGGGGTCCTCAGACATAGGATGGGGGCCAAGAAGGAGGGGAAGGTTTGTTCTCGTTGCCCGAAGCCCAGACTGAACTCCGGAAGGCTCAGAAGTGGGCCGTAAGCCCCACCCCAGGCTCCTGGATCCGAATCCGCATTTGTTCAGGATGTCCCAAGGATTCCTGTGCATTCAAAGTCGACAGGTGCTGCTCCAGGGCAGCAGTTCTGAAGCTCAGAAACACTGGGATCTCTTGGGGTGGGGTGAGGTATGAAAGCGTTCGTCACTCAGTCGTGTCCTACTCTTTGTGACCCCATGGACTGTAGCCCGCCAGGCTCCTCTGTCCGTGGAATTCTCCAGGCAAGAATACTGGAGTGAGTAGCCATTCCAGGGGATCTTCTCCAGGGGATCTTCCCCACCCAGGGATCAAACCCAGATCTCCTACATGGCGGGATTTTTTTTTACCATCGGAACCACCAGGGAAGCCCTTGAAAAAAAGAAAGAGATTGGTGCCACCTGGGTCCTACCCTCAGCAATTGGTCAGTAGTCTGGCCATCTGGGCTTTTTAAAATTCTTGAGCAATTCTAATGTGCAGCCCAGGTTGAGAATCGCTGTTCTTGAGTTTCCTCAAGTAGGCCTCACCCTGGAGGCACAGACATCAGAGCTCTGTTTAATTCACCCCTCTCAGGCACAAGGGCCATTTCCTGAGATCGCACAGGGCCTCCGGCCCTTCACTCACCTCCTGGTACTTTTTCACCGACAGTGCTGCGTGGAGAAAGCGCAGTCGTGAGTCTCGGGAGAGGGGACGAGGGGGAGGAGGAGGGGCATCCCCGTGGGTGAGGCCGGGGGAGGGGCAGGGAGAGAGGGTCATACTTGGGGGCCGCGGAGGCACGTAGTCCTCGGCCCAGGGGTCACAGAAGTAGGGCTGCAGAGAGTGAACGTTGGCCTGACCCACCACGGTCTCCTGGCCGAAGTCCTGATTGTCCACCACCTTCAGCACCAGGGGCAGTGCAAAGGTCTCCTCCGTAGGCATGTACTGCAGCCCCCGGACAGGCCAGGGCGTGAGGCTTCCCACGCGACAGGCACTGTCCCAGCCCTCGCCCATGGCGTCCTTACCAGCGTGAGGAGGAGGGCTGACTGGGCGAAGTTGGGATTGGTCTGGAAGTCCCTGATGGGCTCTGTCTGCAGGGACTCCTCCCTGCATTCCACCAGGAGCCGGGGCGAGCGCACCTGCTTCATGTTGCGAAGGCCCCAGACCAGCATCTGGCGGGATGGAGAGTGGGTGGGACCGGTGCCTCTGCGTCGGGGGCCTGGCCTGGCCGGGGGCTGCAGGGCCAGGGCACGAGGCTGGGTGCTGGAGTCTGACAGCACACCCGGGCCCCTCTCCTGTGAGGAGGAGCGCTCGCGCCCAGGCCCCGCACTGTCCTCTCTCCTCCTTCCTCCCTTGCTGCCCGTCTGGCCTCTAATCATTTCTCTGGGGGGTGAGTTCCTGACGCTGGCTGCCTCCCAGGCCTACAGCGGCTGGTGTGGCCCCTGGGCTCCGAGGCATGGCTGTGCCCTCTAGCTCATGGCTGACTTGGGTCCCACAGAACTCCATGGCCAGTCAGCGGGATAGCGCCCTGAGACCTGGCTTTCAGTGGACCCACCCTGGGCACCCCACAGACGGTCCACACCCTCCTCACAGAGCTGCCTCGGGGCAGAGTGGGACCAGCCACTGGGCCTGACCCGGGCTGTGGTGCTGAGAAGACCTGGCCGTTGTCCACTCTTGGCCGGGTCTGCGGCAGGCACGTGGGTTCTGACGTGGGGCCTTCCCTGCTACTCTCGGAAGAGGTGAGAAGCGTCCTGGCATTTGGGGTCTGGCAGGGCCAGGCCTAAGCTCTGCTGCCGCCACTGAGCCCCTGCGTCGCCGTACGTGGCTGTGTTATTTCTCGGAGCCTGGATTTCCTTCTCTGGAAGGCGGTAGTCCCTAATTTTTGCTCAGGGGCCATGGGAGGCTCACACACAGTAGGTAATGAATGCTAAAGCCCTTGGTCTACGACCTGCTGGGTGCCAAGCCACTCAGTCATGTCCAACTCTTTGCAGGCCCCTGGACTATAGCCCACCAGGCTCCTCTGTCCATGAGATTCTCCCGGCAAGAGTACTGGCATGGGTTGCCATTTCCTTCTCCAGAGGATCTTCCCCACCCAGGGATCAAACCCGTGTCTCTTACGTCTCCTGTATTAGCAGGCAGGCTCTTTACCACTAGCGCTACCTCAGGACATTTTGCTGCCGCAGAGATTTGCATTAAAATACTGCAGAATATTCTATCAGAGCTTCTGCCCTTCATGTCTCTCCTGTCCCCCTGTGTCTCTCACAGGGTATCTTCTCGGGGTCCAAGCTTTGGATCAGGTCGGCAGAAGGCACAAGAGGGTCAGCAGAGAGTGCGCTAGGACGCTCACCTGCTCTGGGGACAGTTTGCGCCCCACCCGCCTGCCCGCCCGCCCCGCTCCACACTTTGTCACCTCAATAGCCATTTTCCGGAGCGTGGGCTGGATGCTCTTGGGGAGGATGTAGATGCCGTTCTTCCAGGGCACACTTAACATGGGCAGCTGCTGTCTGAGGCTCTGAAGGGATGAGGCAGGGGAGTAGGGACCATGAGGCCCCAGTGGTCTGGTCCTATTGTGCCCCCTCCCCCACTCAAGCAGGACCCTGAGAGCACTCAGCTGAGGCTTTGGGCAGAAGCTAGTGGCGGAGTCATGGAGAGGCTGGGCAGGTCGGCACCACCCAGCCCAGTGGGTCTAAGCCAGGGCCCCCCAGGGCTTTCTTGAGGGACTGGGCTTGGGGGCTGCCAGTTGTGGGACCCCGTGGCAGAGGAGCGGGGCAGGGTTGGGGTGCTGAGCACCCCACCTCCCAGCTGGTCCCCTCTCCTAGCACCTCAGTCTCAAGGATCAGCTCACAGGACGCCAAGATTTCGCCCTCTTCGTCCTCCAGCCCTTTTACAAGGGGGTGCCACCTCATGGGGGGCAGGATCCGGTCTTGGGCATCCAGCCAGACCACCGGGTGCCACATGCTCCGTCCCCACAGTGTCTCATCGCCCTGGAGGGAAGGGGGAAGTCATGGAACCCGAGGGCCAGGCTGGCAGCATTCCGGCTCCTCCTGGGACTCCGACGACGCCAGGGTCAGGGCTGACATTTGTGTTCTCGGGATGTGCTCTGTGAATCAGCCTCACTGAGCACTTTCTGAATATTCTCCTCTACAAGAATGACTCCTCACAGGCATTCCCTGGTGGTCCCGTGGTTAGGACTCCTCACTGCCACTGCCAGGGGCACGAATTCAACCCCTGGCCAGAGAACTAAGATCCCTTCCTGCCACGTGCATGCCCAAGTGCTGCCGCTCAGTCGTGTCCGACTCTTTTTCAACCCCATGGACTGCAGCCTGCCAGGCTCCTCTGTCCATGGGATTCTCAAGAAGACTGGAGCGCCTTGCCATGCCTTCCTCCTCCAGGGGATCTTCCCCACCCAGGGATCGAACCAGTATCTCATGTCTCCTGCACGGGCAGGCGGGTTCTTTACCACTAGCCACACCTGGGAAGCCCCAATCATGCTGCACAACGAAGCAAATTCCTCAGAGCTCTGCCCAGCCCAGCCCGCCTCACCTGGGGGTCCCGCTGCCACAGTTCCAACACCACGCATGGCGGGCTCTCTCTGGTGTCCTGAGGGCTCTCGTACAAAAGGAGGTGCTGAAAGATGAGCGTCTGGGCCCATGTGGGGGCTGCAGAGCTCTTCAGGGTTTGGGTGCACTGGCTGTGGTTCAAGAAGACCAGCCTGATGAAGGGCCCTGGGGGCGGAAGTTGAGGAGGTGGTGCCTTGGAGCTACTGAGTGAAGCCCTCCTCTCTTCCGGCCTCTGGCACCATCAGACCCAGTGCCCAGGGAGGCTCGGGCCCGCCAGCCGCAGCCATTCCAGCTCCCTCAGAAGGCCACCTCAGCGTTAGGTGCAGAGCCCATGGGCTGATAGCCAGAGGCCACTTTAAACTGTCATGGCTGGGGTCCAGGAGTCACAGACTCAGAGCGCCCAGTGGCTTCTCTGGAGGGGTTCTGGGGGCCAGGCTACATGTAGGTGGCTGCTCTTCCTCATTATCAGCAAGTGGCCTTGGCATCAAGGGACATCACAAGGCCCTTTGGAAGAGGGTGGTGGTGGTTTAGCTGCTCAGTGGTGTCTGCCTCTGTGAGCCCATGGACTATGTAGCCCGCCAGGCTCCTCTGTCCATGGGATTCTCTAGGCAGGAATACTGGAGTGGGTAGCCATTTCCTCCTCCAGGAGATCTTCCCCACCCAGGGATCAAACCTGCGTCTCTTGAATCTCCTGCACCGCAGGCGATTTTTTTTTTTTTTTTTTACTGCTGAGCTACCAGGGAAGCCCTCTAGATGTTCCCAATGGACACAGCTTCCAGCGGACACCCACTGCCCCGGCTAGACCCCGTCCAGCACTCTTGCCCCTGACAAAGAGGGCCACTGCCAGCCCAGGGTACCTGAAATCTGCATGTGGGGCCGGAAATTGCCAAATCTCATCCCTACCTGTCATCTGTCCCATGCAAGGGACAAGTGGGGCCCAAGCCTGTTACCCCCTCTCTGGCCTGCGTGTCTCCTCCTCCCCCACCCTCTTTAAGGCCCAGCTAAGTGGTCTCCTCTGGGTGAAGCCTCCCCTTCTTGATCTCACAGTGTTGGGGACACACTGACAGCCATGCCCATCCTGTGTCCCCTCTTCTCGTGTCTGTTCCGCAAACCAGGGTCATGAGCTGCTGGGGGCAGGGGTCTGCATGTTTGTCACTCCCTTCCTCGCCATCCTTTGTACTGCTGAGTGGCCAAATGGGGGGGGTCCCTGAGAGGCTGGCGGAGAAGGGGCGCCCCTGCCTACCCTGGAATGTCTGGACACGGCTGGACATCAGGTTCCGGGCCTGGTAGATGTAGCAGAAGAGCTGGTAGTAGTGGGGCTCTGGGGGAGAGAGGGGCCATGTCTGCCACCTGCCCTCAGGCCCCCCACCTCAGGCCCCCTGCTCCCCGCCCTCAGGCACTGGGGGCCTCTGGGGCCACCCAGGCAGACTCGCTGCACGCTCACTGTTGAAGACGCAGTAGATGAAAGGCAGGCTGGGCATCTGGGTGATCCCTGGGGGCGCCCTCCGAGAACTCATGATTCTGTCCAGCCTCCGTGTGGATGACACCATGTCCACCTCCCTCCTCGCCTGCTCTTTCATATCGGTGCTCTGTGCCCAGGACAGACTCCCTGAGGCGCTTGGGTGCCTTTCTTGTCACCTCCAGCCCAGGTCTAGGTCACCCTTCTCCCCAGCCAAAGCCGAAGCATGTCACCCCAGCCCACCACCCCACAGCGGTCACTGCATCTGACCACCTGAGGCATCTCCAGCTGCCTGCCCCACCAGGTGTGCCCTGGCTCCAGAGGCAGGGTTTCAGGGGGGGAGACCCCTAGACCACTGGGGCTTTACCAAGGATCCCTCCAGGAGGAAGATGGGTGCAATGCCCTTGACCTTGTTGGGGGCCAGCCTGCGGTGCCAGCAGCGGCGGCGGAAGTGGCTCTGGGGCTCAGGGTTCAGGTGGAATTTGGAGCCGAAGACACCGTACTCCCAGCCTGCCTCGTCCTCAGCCAGGCCGGGGTGGTGCTGCGGGGAGAGCAGAGGCGCCCTCTCACCTGGTGTGGATGTGGGAGTGGGTGGGCTCCCTCTGCGGGCCCCTCTCCCGTCCCGTGGTCCCAGCAGTCGCTGCCCGGCGGCCCCTCACCAGCTGCAGGAAGGAGAGGGTCTCCTGTTCGTGGCTCAGCCGCCTGTGGTCCCGGTAGCGCACTCGTGCCCAGCGCCGGCGCCGGCGTGAGTAGTAGGTCTTCTCCACCGAGTTCCAGACCTTGGGCAGCCCCGAGGGCGGAATGCCCACGCCATACTCCCAGCCTGCGGGGCCAGGACACGGCCCGTGGGTGCCCAGGGGCCATGGGCTCAGGGGCTTGGATGGGCCTGAGACACAGGCCCCGGGAAGGGCAGGCCAAGTGGGCAGTGCGGTCCCTCAGGTCCAGGTCTGTCTGGCCACAGGGAAAGGTGTGGTCACCCAGCATCACCCAGTGGCCCGAGCCTAGCAGCCCATCTGACAGATGAGGAAGGTGAGCTTGCAGATGTCCTGGGACCCGCACCCATCACCCAGTTCATAAGTAGCAGAGCCTGCATCCTGAGCCCCGGTCTTCTGAATCCTAGCCCATTCATTTGTCCTTCCCTGGGGCCACTAGGGTGAACCAAGCTCTGGACTTGACCTCAGTTCCTGTGCCCAGGAGGCGTTCAGCACATGGGCTTCCCAGATGGAGGTGGTAAAGAACTCGCCTGCCAATGCAGGTTAGACAGAAGACACTCGAGTTCAGTCCCTGTGCTGGGGAGATCCCCTGGAGGCATCGCAACCCACTTCAGGATTCTTGCCTGGAGAATCCCCACGGACAGAGGAGCCTGGCCGTCCATGGGGCTGGAAAGCGTCAAACACGACTGAAGTGACTTAGCCCACACGCATACACCTGTCCTAAAGCTGGGGCCCATGGCGGCGGCAAGTAGGGAGGCCCCCTCTCTGAAGGCTGGGACCCGGGGACACAGGCCCACTCCACCCGAGAGCTTGGCGGTTTTCAGCTCCAGGCCCTTCCACCTCAGCGTCCAGAGGACTGACCCTCGTTGTCCACTGCATGGTTCAGCTCCACAGCCCAGGTCTGCTTCACGTGCCAGCCCTGGGGGCACTTCACAATCTCCCGGGCCTCCACGGGCTCTCCATTCTGTGGGCGGACAGACAGGGCGGGCCTACTGCAGCCGTCGTGGCCTCCCACCCCAGGAGCAGACAGCGCTTGTTACGTCTACTGCCAGCCGAGTGTTCGCTTAATATGCTTTTATGGGCTTGCCTTTCTGAACTGTACATGCCTTTTTAAAAGGAAACTTTATATGAGCACTATCAGTTTTATATAAACTTTATAGAACCACTCAACATAAATAGGAAATAACCATACGTATGACTGAAGGTAAAATAGCGTGACTGAATCTCAGGTGGATGCTGCTGCCTGCCCACACCCAAGCCAGCTCTGCCCTTGTGCAGAGGAGACCAGCCTGTGAGACGTGAGTTAACCTCGCTGTCCAGTCAGGAGTACATCAAGGCTATATATTGTCACCCTGTTTATTTAACTTATATGCAGAGTACATCATGCAAAATACCAGGCTGGATAAAGCACAAGCTGGAATCAAGACTGCTGGGAGAAACAACAATCCCAGATATGTACATGACACCATCCTTATGGCAGAAAGCAAAAGAACTAAAGAGCCTCTTGATGAAAGTGAAAGAAGAGAGTGAAAAAACTGGCTTAAAACTCAACATTCAGAAAACTAAGATCCAACAGATGGGGAAGCAATGGGAACAGTAACAGACTTTATTTACTTTATTTTTATCCAGATGACTGCAGCCATGAAATTAAGACACTTGCTCCCTGGAAGAAAAGTTATGACCAACCTAGACAGCAGACTAAAAAGCAGAGACATTACTTTGCCAACAAAGGTCCATCTATTCAGAGCTATGGTTTTTCCAGTGGTCTTGTATGGATGTGAGAGTTGGACTATAAAGAAAGCTGAGGGCTGAAGAATTGATGCTTTTGAACTGTGGTGTTGGAGAAGACTCTTGAGAGTCCCTTGGAATACAAGGAGATGCAACCAGTCAATTCTAAAGGAGATCAGTCCTGACTACTCGTTGGAAGGATGCTGAAGCTGAAACTCCAATACTTTGGCCACCTAATGCCAAAGAACTGATTCCTTGGAAAAGACCCTGATGCGGGGAAAGATTGAAGGTGGAAGGAGAAGGGGATGACAGAGGATGAGATGGTTGGATGACATCACTGACTCAACGGACATGAGTTTGAGCAAGCTCCTGGAGTTGCTGATGGACAGGGAAGGCTGGCCTGCTGCAGCCCATGGGGTCGCAAAAAGTTGGACACGACTGAGCAACTGAATTGAACTGATCCAGTCAGCAGCCACCAGCCTCCATGTGCGTGTGCTCAACGCTATAGACCGCAACCCACCAGGCTCCCCTGTCCATGGGATTCTCCAGGCAAGAGCTCTGGAGTGGGTTGCCATTTCCTCCTCCAAGGGATCTTCCGAACCCAGGGACTGAACTTGTGTCTCCTGCATTGACAGGTGGATTCTTTACCACTGAGCCACCTGAGAAGCCCACCAGCCTCCTGGGGCTCCTTCTATTTAAGTTCACTAAAATGAAACAAAATTTGGGAATTCCCTCGTAGTCCAATGGTTAAAACTCTGAGCTTCTACTGCCGGAGGCCCAGGTTTGATCCTTGGTCACAGAACTAAGATCCCACAAGCTGTGCAGTGTGGCCAAATAGAAAAGAAACAAAATTTAAAGTTCAGTTCCTCATTCCCACAAGGGTCACATTTCAGGCACTCAATAGCCACATGTGGACAGTGGTGATACAGAACATTTCTATCATCACAGAAAGTTCTCTTGGACTCACAGACTTAGAAAATGAACTTATGGTTGCTAGGGGAGAAGGGATAGTTAGGGAGTTTGGCATGGACACGTACACACTGCTGAATTGAAAATGGATGATCAACAAGGACCTACTGGCTAGCACAAGGAAATCTGCTTAACATTATGTGCCAGCCTGGATGGGAGGGGAGTTTGGAGGAGAACAGATACATGTATGTGTATGGCTGAGTTACTTTGCTGTCCACCTGAAACTATCACAACATTGTTAATTGGCTTTACTGCAATAAAAAATAAAAAGTTCAAAAAAAAAAAAAAAGTTCTCTCAGGCAGTGTTGGTTTAGAGCAGCCCCAGAGTCTCCTATTCTGGGTAAAAGCACTGCCTTTGCACGGGGGACGGAGATACTCTGCCGTTCTTCCAGTCCCACTTAGGGCACCTCTTCCTGCCACCTTGGGATACAAACCCCATCAGTGCTCACCAGGGTCCCACTGATCCAGTGCTCCCAGCTTCCAAGAACTGCCCCCCGCGGGAGCATAAATTGTCCCCCATGCCCCCTGCTCACCACATCCGTGTTGGGGATGGCAGCAGGCACCCAGGCCCCCATGGTATCCCGGCGCTGGTTCTCATACACCTCCTCCAGCACCTGGCTCTTGTTGATGTCCGTGTCCAGGAGCAGCCTGGGGGCGGTGAGACCCCAAGTTCCCAGCACACCTCCCTGAGCTTACGGACCCCTGGGGTCCTCCTTCACTGGCCAAGCACTCCCACACCTGGCAGCAGCACCTGCTCTGGGCAAGGCTGGGCAGTGGGGCCTAGCATGCAGGGTAGGGGGGTGGGCAGGGCCCCCCGGGACCAGGCTCCAGTGGCTGTATGCCTGCCTCCTTGAGTTGCTGCCTACTGCCCCTCCTGGGTAAGATGAAGTGCCAGCGCCAAGGCTGCCTATCCAGGGGCATGCAGGCTCTAGCCCCAAACCCAGCCTCACCTCCTCTGAGGCTCCACTGTCCACGGACCGTCCCAGTGCCATCCACGGGGCTCTTTGAAATCTTCCTTGGGAAGGGCCTTGTGCCCCAAGACATCCGAGAAGTTGGGGCAGTGTGGCAGGAACTGTTGTCCCCACTGGCCCTTAAACTTGGCCTGGTTCTCGTACTGGGAGAGGGGAAAATGCCAGCGCCTACAGCCCCCTCCGCACACCCGGCACCCGCCCAAAGCCTCCTACCCTGAGCTGTATGCGCCTCCTAGAAACATGGAGCCTGGCAAGAAAGGGCGTGGGACCTTGCCATCAATCAGGTGCTCATGCGCAGGCCCCTTTCAGCCACACTCTCCTATTTCACAGGTGATGAGGCTGAGGCTCAGAGGTCACCTCTAGCCCAGGTGGCTCAGCTATGGAGGAGTGGAGTGGGGTTGCCTGTGTTAGAGCCTGCTGGTTGCCTGCCACGTGACCTGTCCTCCCCACGTCGCTGGGGAACCCAATTCTGCTCCACTATTGCCACTGGGTCTGGAAGTTTCTTCCACATTCCCCTGAGGGACACTCAGCCCCTGCTCCCTGCACTCATCCTAACCCCCTTCTTTCTCGGCGCCTCCAAGTCCTGCCATCTCTCCATCCACAGCATGCAACATAGGAACCATGAAAGCAGGTTTTAACTCAGTCAAAAAGTCTGAAGTGTTAGTTGCTCAGTCGTGTCTGAATCTGCTAGCCATGGACTGTAGCCCGCCAACCTCCTCTGTCCATGGAACTCTCCAGGCAAGAATACTGGAGTGGGTAGCCTTCTGCAGGGGATCTTCCTGGCCCAGGGACCAAAGCCGGGTCTCCTACATCGCAGGCAGATTCTTTACCACTGAGCCACCTGGGAAGTCTGAAACTCAAAACTTATTTCCCCTCTACTCTCAGGACCTTCTCGTGAGCCACATCCTCCCCCTTCTCTGATTGTAGAGCAAAACCTCTGGCCGGCTGCTCACCCACCCCCCTGGGTTTACGGTTTTGAGGGAAGCTACCCCGTTTCCAGTTCCTCTGTTTCAGAACTGCCCCTCCCCAGCTGAGGTGGGTAGGGGTCCTGGGCTGTCATGTTAATGATGGACAAGGACCCTGCAAGCAGTCTGAACCTTGCTCCCCTCATGTGCCCTGAACTAACTGGGAGAAATTCCCCGTAAACCTCCATCCCTGTGAAAGTGACTGGCCCCAGGGGACCACTCAGTTGCCCTCCTGTTACCAAGGCCATGGCTTGTCAACAAGGGATTCCTTTAGTCTCTGGCACTTCCCTCTAGCTCCTTTTACGGTTCTCAGATTCTGCCAGCGAACTTTCCTCCACCTTTGGAGTTGGGCTGGTGCCACGTCACAGCCCCACCAGCCCCCGCCTCACCCCCACTCACCGTCTCTGCATACACGACCACTTCGCCCTGGTGGAGCAGCTCCAGGTCCCTGCTGTCAGTGACGTTGCCCAGCCACATGCAGACCCGGAGCTGGCCGGGGAGGGTGTCCTTCTCTCCTTCTCCCTCTGGGTACTGAGCCAGAGGCAGGTCAGAAACCGCAGGGGTTCGGTCCCCCCGGGGGCAGGGGCATGCGTTAGGGAGGGGCACACACACCTGCCCCTTCACCCTAAGCCCTGGGAGCAGGGGCTTCGCACTGAGCTGGGTGACGGGCATAACAGAGGCTGGTATGGGCGGTGCGGTGCAGGAGTGCAGAGTGGCAGGGCCACTAGGGAGCCCAGGAAGGCCCTAGGGAGTGGTGGGATGGCGACACTGACAGTGGCACTTGCTGTGTGATGTGCCAGGCCCTGTGCTGAGCACCACACGTGTCACGTATCCTCAGTGCTCACACACCACTACAAAGTGGGCACCTTCATCACAGGCCCATTTCACAGAGGAGCAGGCTGAGGCCAGACACGGCTGGCCCCAACTCACACAAGCCAGTGAGCCACAGAACCAGGATTCAAGCCTCAGTGTTCTTGTAAGATAAGGACTCAGATGGGCACCGTTGGGACGGAGCCTTCCAAGACGGCGGGAAGGGCAATGCGGAGCCAGGGAGTCTCTGAGAGGGAGGCAGGGTCTCCCACCTGCCTCGCCGGGGGCGGGAGGGGGAAGGCTGGAAGTTAGGACTGTCTTCAGGACTGGAGACTTGCCTTATTTATGGATTGCATCTGATAGGAAGGGCTGGAGCCCAAACCTTAAAGGCATTGAATATGAAGATAGCAGCCAATCATGGACCAGGGGAGAGGGGACAGGGACAGGACCAAGTGAGCCTTAAGGACGATGCAAGGCACAAACTTGAAGAACATTTGTGATGGGCATGGACTTGGCATCGGCTACATGGCAATGGCCCCAGGTTCCCGCCTCCCTTTGTTTAAACCCCATTTTTCCTGGTAAAGGGCCCAGCAGAGAGGAAATGGGCATGCCCTCCAGAAGCTCATGGGGTCTCCCCAGGGTGGGGGTGGGGGGTCAGGGCTTCTCCCTTGGGGTGTCCTGGGCCCTCTCCTCCCCTGAGGACCCCTGACCTCCCCACCTGCAAGAATAGGGTCTGTGTCTTCCCACAGAACCTGCCAGAGTGCCGGGCCCCTTCTGGGGAGAACAGGACGCTGTGGGCGGGCACCTGAGCGTAGGCCACCCGCTGCTCCCGGGACATCAGCCAGATCATCACGTCTGGGAGGTTCATCTGCGGCTGCGGGTGCGAGAGGGTCAGGCCCACCTGAGGAGCCGGCACCAGGGCCTGCTCCCGGCCGGAGCGCCCAGCACCCACCTCGGGGAGCACGGCGTTGAGGCGGTACAGCCAGCCCTCTGCGGTGGCCACCATGTCCCTGGGGGGCGCCTGCTTGGCCTTCTGGGCTAGTTCCTGCAGGAGGAGGCGGCGGAGCTTCCACCTGTTCTTGTCCAGCTCGGTGGCTTTGGGCTGACTGGTCATGCAAGGCAGCGGCCGCCTGTGGCCAGGACCGGGGGAGCGGGGGCTGGTCTCCGTCCCACCTCACCTCCTCACCACCCACCCAGCCTCAGTGTCCTCCCTGGACCGGAGAGCTTTCCCCACTGGTTGGCCCAGCTGACCAGTCCTCTGAGACCAAGTTGGCCAGAACAGCTGGTCGACCTGGTGGACAGGCCTGCAGACACAGAGTGCAAGCCTGGTGAGTGGTAGGGAGCCCTGCCTGCCCTCCTCAGGAAGCACGCTCACTGTGGGTCTGGCCCTGGGTTCCCATACCTCCTGCTCTGGTCCTCCCAGCCCCTGCGGTGTGCCAGGCCCGTGCTCAGGACCTCTTCGTGGACAGAGGTGTGAGCTGTGAGAGGAGGGCCAACCAAACCCGGGGAGGAGGGGATCTAAGTGGGCTGCAGGCCCAAGAGAAGCCTTACAAGGGCTCTTCCAGAACAGGCAGAAGCCTGCCAAGAGCCTTGTGGCGAGGAGTGATGGAGGAGAAGGTGTGGGCTGGGATGTGCAGGGCTTGTCTGGACAATGGAGAGAAGCTTGGTTTGATAGGCGCATCAGGCATGGATGTAGAGGGGACAGTGATGAGAGGAGAGGACCTCTCCTCTCCTTTTGGGGGTCCCTGAATGGCAGAGAAGCAGCTCTGTCGTTTGGAGAGAGATCTGGGCTTATGTTTCCTGTGGATGCAGGGGTGCGGGAGGGAGGTGGGAGGGTAGTTGTTCTGCAGGGCCTGGTCTGCGCCCCAGGCCTTGTGTGGATTTGATCTAGCTCAGCCCTAGCCCCAGGGGTAGGTGCCCCCTGCCCCTACCTGCAGTCTTCCACCAGCTCCCTCACCAGTTTCTCCCACTGGGGAAGCAGAGCCGGGTCCCTCGGATTCCTCATGGACTTCAGGGTGTCCAGATTGGCCTTCTGCCCAGCAGGAGAGAAGCGGTGTGTGAGTGTGGTGCTCCCCTGGGACAGGCTGATTGGCCTAGGATGCTTTCAGCCAGGGCTTGGGGACCTTTGAGTTGGTGATGGACAGGGAAGCCTGGCGTGTTGCAGTCCATGGGGTCACAGAGAGTCAGACACGACTGACTGAACTGAACTGAACGGAGGGGTAACCTGGAGGTGTCCATATCCAAAACTGTCACATACCATTGAAGGCTAGGATTCCCTCCCGACTACCCTACAGAAAAAATGGGTGGCAGGAAGAAGCCAGAATGTAGCAGGACCATGGGTCACAGGGAAGGGGTCACAGGGTCTTGACCTCGGGCTTCCCTTCTGTTGGTGCGAGAAAGTCACATCTAAGGTGGGGGAGCCAGGGGGGCTCTGCTGCCTAAAACTGCTCAGCAGCTTCCCCCCTCAGATCACCTTTTGTGATCTGACGCTTCCCAGCTCTGCTGGTCTTATTTCCGCCTCACCTCCACACCCCAGCCACCCATGAACTTCCTATAACTATGGCTTTGCCCAATGTTCCTTTCTCTACACCCCCACCACTGACACCAGCAAGACTCTGCTCAAATGCCATGTCCTTTTCCAACAGCTCCTCTGACTCTCCTCTCTTCATCTCACCCGTCCCACCCGAGTCTCTCTGCCCCTGTGGCTCTTAGCACCTGAATCTCCACTGCAGCCTGCTGCTCTGTGCCCTAACTATTGCATGTCCGACTTC
Organism: Redunca redunca; assembly: GCA_006410935.1. NCBI lineage: Eukaryota > Metazoa > Chordata > Mammalia > Artiodactyla > Bovidae > Redunca > Redunca redunca. The sequence goes on from SJYQ01017811.1 coordinate 56,712, forward strand.
CCTGCGGGTGAAGACTGTGTCTACGCATCTTCGTGTCTTCGGTGTTGTGTCTGGCACCTCAACCGGTGTGGAATGCATGAGAGAGCTGAGTGACCAGATTCCTAAGGCTGCGGCTCATTTGCCCTGGTCTTCCATCAATGGCCTGGGTCCTGGGACTTCCCTGATGGTCCAGTGGCTAAGACTCCATGCTCCCAAGGCAGGTGGCCCGGTTACCATCCCTGATCAGGGAACTAGATCCCATATGCTGCGACGAATAGTTCGCATGCCACAACCAAAGACCCGGTGTAGACAAATTAAAAAATCCAAAAAACCAGGGGTCCTCCCCGGGCCCCCTCACTCCGCTGCCCACACGACTCACCAGGCGATCCCGCGTGAATTGGAGGAGGTTGAGGCAGTTCATACGGAAGCTGACGTCCTCCCAAAAGGAGGTCACGGCCACGACAGGCTTGGTGTTGTACCAGGGCACATAATGGTAGATGTTCCCTGAAACACAGAGCCATGTGTGTGGGGAGGGGGTGTCTGAGGGACATCCTTCACCGTGTCCGCTCTCAGAGGACCTTCCCTGGGCCATTCCATTCCTCTAGGGGGTGATCTGCTAAAGCATCCCAACTGGACCTCTCCCGCTGGAGGGTAGGCTGTGGGCCAGTTCAGGATGGATATGCTTTGATGAGCACAGCTGGCCTAACGGGGCCCTCACGGTGCTCCATGTCACTCGGGCTCACAAAGTCCCCAGTTCACAGGTGGGAAAACTCAAGCTAGTGATGGGAAGTGGTTTCCCTGCGATGGCTCAGCCAGGTGGTGTGATGCAGGCATTCAGTTCCAGAGCCTGTGCCCCTAACTCAGGTGAGATGCCAAGGCCCGGGTCTGCCTTGAGGTCTTCCTTCTGGGTGTCAGGAGGCAGAGGAGGAGTGGGCCCTGGGTTCAGAGACCCAGAGTTTGGTTAGGGTGGGCAGACACCTGACATAAAGGGCCTGCCTGTGCAGAGGAGTGGGGTGGAGGGGCAGGCATGGTCAAAAGCCAGTGATGGGCCTGGGAGACTAGGTCCCCTGGCCATGGTTCTTATTGAAACAAGGGCAGGGAAAGTTAGATGAAACACATGGTATTCTTTTTCTGAAACATTTTGCTGAGTTGAAATAAAATCCACAGGAAACTGAAATTAAAGTCAAAGCAGAAAGTCTGTGAGGCAAGTGGAAGCAAAGTGGACATTTGTCCTCTGAGTTTCTGGAAAACCTTGGAGAACTGGCTGTTCTCTGTCACAACTGCCAGGGTCCAGAGGTCAGGAGAGACAGATGAGCACCGTCTGAGGTGGGCGGTCTAAGAGGACAGACACCCCTGGGAAATAGGTTGAATTGCGTCCCCTATAAAGCTATGTTGGGGAGTTCCCTGTGGTCCAGTGGTTAAGAATCTGCCTTGCAATGCAGGGGCCTTGGGTTTGATCCCTGGTGGGGGAACTAAGATCGCACATGACTTGGAGCAACTAGAGAGTCCGTGCACCACGACAAAAGATCCCACGTGTCTCAACAAAGACCCGACACAGCCAAATAAATAAATAACTATTTAAATCCAGAAATTAAAAGAAAACGGAAGAAAAACTAAAAACCAGACAAAATGAATTGTCAGTTAGGAGAAGGACAGGAGCCCTTGGTGTGGGTGGGGGCTGGCAGGCTCAAGGGGCCCCTGGGATGTTGGGATATTGTTTCATGGTCTGAATGTTGTTATGTGGCTATGTTTGCTTTGCAATAATTCATTGAGCTGAATACTTTGGTTTGTGTACTTTTCCATAGATGTGTTATATCTGAATCAAAAGTCTATTCAAGAATTATAAAAAAAACCCACTGGGATCAAAAAAGACAAAATATATAAAATACAATGTGTCAATGGTGGAAAATGCTATGGAGAAGGATGATGTGGGAGAGAGAGAGGGAGCTGCCAGAAGTGTTTTAATAGTTACCTACGGCTCTTCTTAAAAGATCTGGAAGAAATTATGTAGAATGCAGCCCAGAGAGATGAAAAATACAGAAGGAAGATTTACAAATGTGTGGAACAGCATGAGAAGTTCCACAGAGGATAGAGTAAATTTGAGAAGGAGCTAGAAGAGAGAAGGGTAAGAGGTCGTTTTCAAAGGGAAAGTATCTTATAATTTTCCTGAATTGTTGGAAGGACACCAGTTTCAGACCCTCGCACTGAGTGAATCACAGGAATGGTAAATAAACAGAGATCCAGGACTGGGGCTCTCAGATGTGAGCGAGCCGACACAAGATGGCAATTTTCTTCTGCTGCTCTTGGATAGCATACAAAAGCGACAAGGAGAAGGGAAATAACTCCATTTTCAGCAAAACAAGGAGACAGATACAGTCTGCAGGCTCAAAATATACACAAGGGCTGCCAGAATCAGCTGTGAGTGCCTGAGGAGCTGTGAGGGTTGAAGGGTGACCGAAGTCACCTGGGGGTGGGGGTGAACGACAAGACAGCCCGCGGGAGCCACGGCTGGACGGGGGCAGAGTGCAGCTAAAAACACCCCCGGCACGGACTCAGGACTCACACGAGGATATGTGAGCTGGCAAAACTCAGAAAAGGAATAGAAGAGAAAACAAAAACATTACAGGAAGGAAGACGGCATGAAAGGAAGCTCAACGGGGGTTACACTCTGCAAACAATCCAGCGAGAGGCAAAGAAATAAGAAGGGCAACCAGGGGACCTCCCTGGTGGCCCAGCGGCTAATACTCTGTGCTCCCAACATCGGGGGCCCAGGATTCGATCCCTGATCAGGGAACTAGATCCCACATGCCACAATTAAAGATTCAGCATACCTCAGTGAAGACTGAAAATCCCATATGCTGCAAGTAAAACCCAGTGCAGCCAAATAGATAAAAGTAGACATTAAAAAAAGAAAGAAAAATGGCCAAAATAAGGTAGAAATAAAGAGCCAAAAAGGATCAGGGAGAAAAGGACGGATGCAGAAGGAAGTAAGGAGAGTTAAGCCCATAAATGGAGCCCCGATAGTAGAAAATCCAAACAATGGAACATGGAACAGAATATTTAAAAACACAATTTAAGAAACCCTACCTGGAAAAAGGATAATCTTTTTAACAAATGATTGAACAACTGAGTACTCATATGAAAATCATTGATAATTCTGAAGCACCCATAGGGACCTTCCCTGGCGGTCCAGTGGCCAAGACTCTGCAATTCCACTGCAGGAGTCAGAGTTCGATCCCTGATCAGGGAACTAAGACCCCATATGCTGTGCCAGGGCCAAAATAAGAACCAGACAGCTCAATGTAAGGATTAAAACTGCAAAACTTTTAGAAGAAAAAGTAGAAAATCTTTATGACCTTGAGTTGGGCAGAGTTCTTAGATACGACACCATGAAAGAAAAAAAAAAACTGAACTTCAGTCAATTGAAAATATTTGCTGTTCAAAAGATACCATAAAAAAAAAATGAAAAGACAAGCCACAGACTATTTGCAAATCCCATATCTGATAAAGTATTTGTATCCAGAACATATAAAGGACTCTTACAACTCAATAATAGGACAAACAACCCAATGGAAAAAATGGGCAAAGACTTGAACATGTAAACAAAGAAGACACATGAATGGCTAAGAGCATATGAAAAGATGCTCAGTATCATTTGATGTTAAGGAAATTCAAACTAAAGCCACAGCAAGATACCTGGCCATAATGATAAATAAATAAACCACAGAGAGGAAGAAAATATTAGCAGAACCTATCTGATAAAGGAATTGTATCCTTGTAAAAGAACTCCTGCAATGTAATAATATAAAAAGACAAACGATGAAAGATAGGCAAAAACCTGAACAGCCCCTTCACTAAAGAAAGATATGTGGGCATGAAAAGATGCTCAGTATTATTAGTGATTAGCGAAATGGAAATTAAAATTAAAATGAAGGGGAATTCCCTGGCGGTCCAGTGGTTAGGATTTGGTTCTTTCACTGCAGGGGCCAAGTCCCACCCCTGGTCAGAAAACTAAGATCCCACAAGCCACTTAGAGTGGCCAAAAAATTAAAAATTACGATTAGGTACAATTTCACACCCATCAGAATGTTTCAAATGGTAAAGGCTGACCATACCAAAAGTTGACAAGGACTTTGAACAAGGGAACACATTGCTGTGAGCATGTAAAATGCTACAACCACTTGGGGAAAATGTTAGGTATTTTAAAACCAATTCCATTGCTAGCTATTTACCCAAGAGAAGTGCAAGCTCATTTCCACCAAAAGACTTGTGTACCAGAATGTTTACAGCAGCTTTACTCATAATACTCCGAAACTGGAATCAATCCAAATGTCCATAAACAGGGGAATGGATAAACTGTCATAGTCATATAACAGAATGCTATCAGATATAAAAAAGAGCCAAATATGATATATGCAACCACACAGATGAATATTTAAAACACTTGTTGCTGTTTTTTAGTCTCTGAGTAGTGTCCGACTCTCTTGTGACCCAATGGACTGTAGCTGCTAGGCTCTCTATCCATGGGATTTCTCAGGCAAGAATACTGGAATACGTAGCCAGTTCCTCTTCCAGGAGATCTTCCTAGACTAGGGATGGAACCTGCATCTCCTGCATCGGCAGGTGGATTCTTTTCCACTGAGCCACCACCTAAAATACTAGGCTGAGCTGAAGAAGCTATAAGAAAAGAAAGGGTAGCATGTGTATGATCTCATTTACATGAAGTTGCAGAACAAGCAAAATGAATCTATAGAGATAGAAAGCAAAGCATGGATTGCCCCCAGCGGTTGGGGAGATTAACTGAAAAAAGGCACGTGGCAGTTCTGTGGGATGATGGAAATTTCTGTCCATGATGTGAATGTGGATGTATTGGGCTGCTCAAAAAGTTTGTTTGAGTTTTTCCATAAGATGTTACAGAAAAACCCAAATGAACTTGATTGAGCCAAAATTCATCCAACTCACCGAAAGTCTGTGCATTTTATATTTCATAATACCTCAATAAATAATATAAAGCCACCACTAAGAGAATGAAAAGCTTCAAACTTAGAGAAGATGTTTAGAACATACTCACATCTGACAAAAGATTATTCCCAGAAAAAATAACGTACAAATCAATAAGAAAAATAGAGCCAATCGTTCATAGTTGGGCTTCCCCTGTGGCTCAGCTGGTAAAGAATCAGCCTGCAATGTGGGACACCTGGGTTCGATCCTTGGGTTGGGAAGATCCCCTGGAGAAGGGAAAGGCTACCCACTCCAGGATTCTGGCCTAGAGAATTCCATGGATTATATGTAGTCCATGGGGTCACAAAGAATTGGACAACTGAGGATAATAGATAAAAAGATCTCGATAGACTTTTTACAGATGAGGAAAGACAAATGTTTGTAAACATATGAAAAGCTGCTCAACCTCCACTTATAATCAGGAAATTGTAGATCAAGATCTTGTAACATACCCACCAGACTGGCAGGAATGAAAAGGCTAGGCAAGGTCAAGCACTGGTGAGAACACAGAGTAATCAGAACTCTCATGCCACGCTGATTAGAGCGTAATTGGATATAATTACTTTTGGTTTGAATTTCTCTTCCACTCCTGGGTATATAATTTAGAGGAAGTCTTACACTTGTGACCGACAGATATGTACAAGAATGTTCACAACAACATTATTATTGTAGATAAAAGATAAAACCTCAATGTCTACATATGCCACATAACTTATGGCATAATTATACAACAGAATATACACAGATATGAAAATGAACTTCAGTTATACATACCAATGTAAAAATTTAATATTGAGAAAAAATGCAAAACAGATGAATACAGACTGAAAGTTCCCATTTATATAAAAATGCAAAAATAGTATGCTCTTTAAGGTAGCATGCATAGGTGGTAAAAATAACGAAGGAAAGCAAGGATGTGATTATCATAAGACTCAGGGTTGTGGTTATTTCTTGGGTAAGTGGATCTGGGAAGCGCATACAGAGTACTTCTAAGATGCTGAGATAATTTTCTTCCTTTCTAAAAAAATTTTATGCCTTTTAATCTGGGTGATGACTTCATGGGTTCATATTTTATTATTTGTTTTAAACTACACTTTATGACCAACCTAGATAGCATATTCAAAAGCAGAGACATTGCCGACTAAGGTCCATCTAGTCAAGACTATGGTTTTTCCAGTGGTCATGTATGGATGTGAGAGTTGGATTGTGAAGAAGGCTGAGCGCCGAAGAATTGATGCTTTTGAACTGTGGTGTTGGAGAACACTCTTGAGAGTCCCTTGGACTGCAAGGAGATCCAACCAGTCCATTCTGAAGGAGATCAGTCCTGGGTGTTCATTGGAAAGTCTGATGCTAAAGCTGAAACTCCAATATTTTGGCCACCTCATGTGAAGAGCTGACTCATTGGAAAAGACTCTGATGCTGGGAGGGATTGGGGGCAGGAGAAGAAGGGGAAGACAGAGGATGAGATGGCTGGATAACATCACCGACTCGATGGACATGAGTCTGAGTGAACTCCGGGAGTTGGTGATGGGCAGGGAGGCCTGGCGCGCTGCGATTCATGCGGTCGCCAAGAGTCGGACATGACTGAGTGACTGAACTGAACTGAAGGTTGGGGAATTAGAGAGGAAATAGCAAATGACTGCTAGTGGGTACAGGGTTCTTTTTTGGACTGATGAAAATGTAAAACTAATCACAATTCTGTGAATATACTAAAAACTATTGAACTGTATACTTTGCGTGGATTAATCGTATGGTGTGTGAATTGTATTTCCCCCAAAACAGCTGTTCTTAAAAAAATGGGCAGACAAGTGGGATGCACAGAAAAGCTCTCGAGTGATGAGAAGGTGAAGCTGACAAAGAAGAGGTAGTGTCTAGAGCCATGGTCCTCAAACTTTAGCATGCTGCCCCTCACCTGGACAACTTGTTGAAAACAGATTGCTGTTCTGTTTTCAGATTCTGTAGGTCAGGGGTTAGGCCAAAAATGTGCATTTCTATCAGTTCCCAGGTGATGCTGCTGGCCCAGGGACCGCACTTTGGGAACCTTATAGTGTCCAATAAGAGTGTCCAGTGAGCATATATTAGATGAAAAGATGGGTAGGTAGAGGGGTGGTTGGTTGGGTGTTCAGGACAGTGGATGGTTGGTAGTTGAATGGATGAATGCATGGGTAAGTGGATTCATGGATAGATAGAAGGTGGGCAGCTCTTTTGGGGGAAATACAATTCACACACCATGCAACTAATCCATGCATGGCTGGATGAGGGTGGTTCAGAGTCGTAGGAGAGAAGATGGGATTGAGAAGCTGTGGTGTGGAAAGAATGATAGCGAAGGACTTAAAGTCAAAACCTAGTTGCAGCTCTTGTCATGGATTCACCACCTACTAGCTGTGCAGTGTTTGACAGGTGACTTTACCTTTCCTCACATCTAATGTGGGTTAACAATGTCTATGAATGTCCCTTGGGCTAAAAACCTTAAAAGGGCCAACCCAGAGCCCGACATGCGGTGATTTCTCTCTACCCTTCAGTTGGATCTGACTCTTACCATCGTATATTGCTGGGCTGTACTGTGTGGTTGAGACGAGGGGCTTGTAACTCAGGTCCATCTTGTTTCCATAGTGACCAATACTGACTTCAAATTGGATCAGGTCCTTAAAGTCAGGCATCATGGTACAGGAAAGGAAGATGACGCACAGCCCATACTTCTGTCGGTTCTGGTGCTTCTAAAACAATAAGCCCCAACATTCCCAGCATGAGTCAAGGGATGAACAAAGCTATAGAGACAGGCAGGGAGGCAAGCATGAGGTGCCCTGTTTCTTTCATTCAGTGTGAGCCAGGCCCTCCCTGAACTCCTGCCCCCTCTCAAAATTCTGCCTTGACTCCCACTCACGTGGCTGATCAAGGGAGGTTCCTCCCATGACCTCCATCACCTGGCCCCTCCACCCAACCAGCCCTGGTCTTCTCTTCCTGAAGCCAGGCAAGAAGGTCTTCTCCTGGTCCGTCTGGGCTCTGAACTGGCCCGCCCCACCCCTCTTCTTCTGGTCTAAACACCTCCCTTGGATGAGACTGAGTGGGCGGGGCTGTGGTAGAGGGTGCATACCCGTGCACATCTGCTGTTGGCTTTTCTCAAGCCCCGTCCCCCCACCATGAGCCCACCCCCTCAGGTCCTCTGTCTGTCACGTGAGCCCCTCTCTCATTTCTGTTGCCAACCTCTGCCCTACTTTTGCATTCTCCCATTCTGCTCACTAACTCAAATCTCTCCTGCCTTAATAAATAACCCTCCCTCTCTCCTCTGAGGCCCTATTTATCTAGGACCTGACCTTGTCTCTTTTAACTTTGCACCCAAGTTTTATTTTTTTGGTGGTGCTGCATGGCACGCAAGATTTTAGTTCCCCGATCAGGACCAGAAATCGAACCATGTCCCCCGCAGTGGAAGCACGGAGCCCTAACCACTGGACTGCCAGGGAAGTCCCTGCAGCCGACTTTCTATAGCCTTGCCTCTATGCACCATAAATAACTTCCCCCTCCCGCCTTCGGCTTCTCTCCCGACCCAAGGCTACTGGTGCCTTCCTCATTACCAGCACACACTTTTGGGTCCTCAGCTTTTCTGTCTGCCACATTCAGACTGTTCTGCTCTCTCCTTCTGCAACTCTCCCCTCCAGAGGCTGCCCCAGTGCTCCCCTTTGCTAGCTCCTTCTCCATCTCCCTGCAACACCCCACCCGCCCCGCCTCCACCGCTTCTCCCTGCAGTCTCATAGGCTGTGATTCTCAGTGGGATCCAACCTCAGGTCCCTTCTCCTTTCATTTCATGTACTCCCCCAGGGCAATTCCTCCATAATCTTGGGTAGGTCCTGGTGTGCTGATGACAAATGTCTATATCTAGCAGGCTTAGGGACTGGTCCTCGTGGGTGTCTCACAAGCACAGGTCAAAGGTGGGATTCATCATGATAAATGGAATATTTCCAGCCATACGGGTAAACAAAACACATCACAGTCATCAGTAATTGCAGCCACCCCTGATGGTGAGCTGGTGAGCCCTGAGGGAACTCAGGAAGGAAAGGCTATCTGCCATCTAGCAGCCGTGAGACTGCAGCCACCCCCGTGGTGTACCCTGAGGAAACTCAGGATGTGAAAACACGGATACCAGCCCCAGACAGGTGAGGTGCATATCAAAGGAATGAGGCCAGACTCTTGCATCTTCCCATACACAGAAAATACCTAAATTCCTTAACTTGAGATGTCTGGTTTTCCTTTAACAATGATCTTTTGAGGTTCAGACTACCTGCTCTTTGTTGTAATAGTTTTACATGACCTGGTTCCCCTCTTGCCTCCTCAGAGCAGTTCTCTCAGGGTTGAGGTGCTGCCTCCAGGGCCTGAAGTCTTAAAAATTCCACTGAATAAAATATAACTCTCAATTTTTAGGTTGTGAATATTTTTTTAAAGTCCACAATCATCTCCCCAGACCTCCTCTTCCTTCAGGGAGCCCATGTTGATGTTCGACCCCACCTCCCCACCTCAGGCAGAAGATGGGCACTGGCCGCACTTCTTTTGTCCTGTTGGTCAGTGACTTTGATCATTGTTTCCAAAGGGTCTCTGGTGACTGCTCTCTCCTCTCCAGCTCTCCTCCCCTGTGTCCCCATTTCTCCTGAGTAAGTAGGTGGCCCAATTTTACTTTCATTTAAAGCTATGGTTTTTCCAGTAGTCAAGTACAGATGTGAGAGTTGGATCGTAAACAAAGCTGAGCTCCAAAGAACTGATGCTTTTGAAATGTGGTGCTGGAGAAGACTCTTGAGAGTCTCTTGGACTACAAGGAGATCAGACTAGTCAATTCTAAAGGAAATCAACCCTGAATATTCATTGAAAGGACTGATGCTGAAGCTGAAGCTCCAATACTTTGGCCACCTGATGGGAAGAGCCAGCTCATTGGAAAAGACTCTGATGCTGGGAAAGACTGAGGGCAGGAGGAGAAGGGGGCGACAGAGGATGAGAAGATTGGGTGGCATCACCAATTCAGTGGACATGAGTCTGAGCAAACTCCAGAAGATAGTGATGGACAAGGAAGCCTGGCATGCTGCAGTCCATGGGGGTCACAAAGAGTCAGATACAACTTAGCGACTGAACAACAAATCTATTTCTGACATGGCTCCTCCTGTCCCATCCTGCCTCAGTGGTCCTCCTTGGCCTTCAGGAAGACATGCAGACTCCTTAGAACATCATTTCTCCTTAACTAGATTGCATATCTCTTAAATCTAAACCTTGTCTTTACTGGGTCCCTTGACCTCCTGGGATTCGGCACAGCAGGAAGCCCCCACTGGGGCTTAGTAAAGACTCAGGTGGAGGGACTTCCCTGGTGGTCCAGTGGTTAAGACCTCACCTTCCCATGCAGGGGGTGTGGGTTCAACCCCTGAGTGGGAGCTAAGATCCCACATGCCTTGTGGCCAAAACATCAAAATGTAAAACTTAAGTAATATTATACAAATTCAATAAACACTTTAAAAATGGTCCACATCAAAAAATTCTTTTAAAAAAGACTCAGCTGGATTGAGGAAACATCCCATACATCCAAAAAGTGCATTCCACTCCTGACCAAGGGCTTCTTGCAATGTCAGAGATGGGACCCACAGGAGACTAGAGGCAGGCAGAAGGGGTCTTTCTTCCTGGGTTACCTGTCTCCTGTGGTTACCTCTACGCTGATCACATCTAGGGAGAGATCCTTCATCTTAGCTTCTTGACGGGATTTGACTTGGGTGATTAACTCCAGGAAGACTCGGCCTCGATAAGCTAAACCATCCTTGACAATGTTGGGAATATTCTAGGGTAACAGGAAGGAAAACAGTAGGAAAAGGAATGAGAGAAAAAAAGCAGGAAAAGTCTTTCCTGAAACCTCTGTAGCAAAGACAGGGTTGTTCTGTAACTTTCTGCCTTGGGCTGACCACAGTCCCAGGGAGGAATTCCAGAAACTCCAGTCATGGCCATGCTTGGAAACCTCTGGGCCCTGAGCCCTCTTCCATACCTGAGGCCTCCTCTGCCTCTTCATTCATTCTATCTCCAGGCCCACCAAAAGTGCCCTGGTCCTGTAAACTCTTTTGGCTTGGAGGGGCCTGTGGTAACTATTAAATTATCCCAGGCTGGCCAATCAGGAGAGGCCCTGCCCCCTTGGCAACAGCGATTGGTCCAAGGGGAGCACACATGACCCAGGAAGGCCAATTAGAATGCTTCCTTGGCCTTCCCAATTAGAGGCTACCATGGCCCTGTGCCCATCAGGGAGGCCAGACTGTGGTAGAAATGAATGAGGCCCAGGAAAGAGCAGCAGAGATGAGAGATGGAATGAGTGTGGGAGAGGCTCCTAAAGGCATTGAGGTCCTGGTTTCTGAGGCTCTTCCTCACTCAGAGGCCTTCCCAGCCCTGTTCTCTTCTTTTGCCAGTGGGCTTTCTGGTGTTTACCGCCATCCTCTCTCTCTTTTTAATTTTTACTGGAGGATGGTTGCTTTACAATATTGTGTTAGTTTATGCTGTAGGCAAACTATATATCCCCTCTTTTCTGGATTTCCTCCCCATTTAGGTTACCACAAAGCACTGGGTAGAGTTCCCTGTGCTATATAGTAGGTCTCATTAGCTGCCTAACTCATACATGGCAGTGTATGTACATCAATCTCAAAATCCCAATCCGTCCCACCCCCGCTTATCACCAGTGTTGAATAACCCAGTGCTTTCCCACATTTACCTGTGCTGTTTCTCTTGCTGCCATGACCTTTCCACCTGCCCAGTCTCTTACCTGAGGTCTCATCTCAATGCCCCTTCCTTAGTGAGTGCCCAGAGCACTCCATCTGCTCCTTTCTAGGGTCACAGCACGTGCCCCGGGCTTATGCGGCCCTTTGTGTACAGGCTTCGAGTCCTCTACTGGAGTGTCATGGACCGAAACCAGGGCCTGGCCCTCCCCAGGCATCTCCCAGGCCCTGGTGCCTGACACATGGTTGATTTCACTTCCACTGTTCCCTAGAGCTGACATAAGAAGCTTACAGGGTCTTCTTCCTTCATCCTGAAAGGGGCCTTTTTACCCCCACGGAGAGTCAAGAAGCTGGGGCCAAAGCAGGGTAGGAAGCCAGAGTACATTCCTGCAAGAGGAAAGGGGTGAGAGAGGGCGGGCTTGGGAGGGAGAGGGGCAGGAGGCAGGGCACGGGGGACTTGCTTGCCTTCTATTTCAGCTCCAGTGGACGAGATCTGGTTGAGGGACAGGCTGACCGTCCCGATCTCATCATTGCACCTGTTCCTGGGGCTGGAGAGAAACACACCCTGCAGGTGGAGTCCCCAGCCCGGTTCTGATTTCCTCCTCCCTGCTGTGTTTTCCAGTCTCCACCCAGGTGCTCACCAGTCCAAGACTCTGAATTTGACGTAGCTGGAGAGGCAGGGAAGCTGCAAAGGGCAAGTGAGAGGGGCAGTGGGTGCCTGCCCAGATGGCCTGGTCTTTGCTGAGACTGGGAGCAGTTGGGAAGTCCTGAGTCTGGGTCAAAGTTTGGCTCTGTTACCAGGGAGCCCAGAGGGACTGACCACTGAGGCTTATGGACCTTTAGCTGGGGGCTCCCCACTGTATAGGCCCTTTGCAAGGGCCTGGGGAAGGCCTTGGACTGTGTCCCATGATCATTTTATATTCTCATTCTTAAAAATGGTCCCTCATTGCATCAGCTCCAGGGTCCACGAGATGTGGGTCTACCCAGCTGTGGAGTCCATGACTGCGGTCCTTACGTGGCCCTTCAGTCTGGAGGCAGGTTTACCAAGCCATTTCATGGGGACGCTGTGGGCCTCGAGAGACTTCCTCACATTTAGCAGTTAACCTTTATTTACTATTTAAATTAGAAAAGAATATTTTTTTGGCCGCTCAGGGTGGCTTGTCAGATCTTAGTTCCCCAACCAGGGATTGAACCCAGGGCCCGAAGCAGTGACAGCAGAGTCCCAGCTGCTGGACCACTGCAGAATTCCCTGGCAGTTCACCTCTAAACAGCAGGACATCTGTCTCTTCAGAGAGTAACAATAGCTGCCACTCTGGGGAGGGTTTCCATTGTCCCCAGACTGTCCTGAAAGTCTATGTGGATCACCTCAGTGACCCTTACCCCTACCCGCAACAACTCCAGAAGCCAGGAGCTATAATCATTCCCATTTTCAGACAGGAACACTGAGGCACAGAGAGGCCAAGTTCCTGAAGTTCTTGTGTACTGTGCAGAGCCCTGCCCACTCTGCCATAACCCAGCAAGGTATGACTGTCCTTCTAGACTGAGGGGGACTGAGGCCCAGAGAGGGACAGAATCAGGATGGAACCCAAGCTTTGAGTCTTACCTCTGCTCTGTCCTCAAGTATAAAAACAAAAAGTCGATGTAGAAAACACAGCTGTTCGGGTTGAGGCCTGAGTGGGCCCTATATCCTCACACATCCCTTGTTCATGGGGCATGGCTGGGGGGTCCTCTGTTCTCCACTCCCCTTGTCCTTTGCCCCTTGCCATGGAGGCTGAGGGTCAGGGGAGCAGGGGAAATAAAGGCCTTTCCATGGACTTCCCTGGTGGTCCAGTGGCTATGACTCTACGCTCCCAATGCAGGGGGCTCGGGTTCAGCCCCTGGTCAGGGTACTAGATCCCGCATGCCACAACTAAGATCCAGTGTGGACAAATAAATACATATTTTAAAATACATATAAAAAGAAAGGGCTTTCCCACTGAGCAGCTGCTTAGTAAGCCATGAGATCACCCTGCTTAAGGAAAGACACTGGAAGTGGAGAGAGGGGGGCCCTTGGGCACCCAGGTCTTCCAAAGCACCAAACCCTACAAATTGGTGGAACCATATTTTCATCCATCTTTGAGAATTCTCTTCCCCTTTCCCAGTTCTTTGTTTTGGTTCCCCTCCTGTCTGCGGGCCCCTGAACTTCTAACTGGCACAGACCGCTGTCAGCAGTGCCCCCTGCAGCCTGCCTTGCTCGGGCCCTGGCCAGCTGGTCTCAGATGCCACTGATTGTGCAGGTGGCCATCCTGCCCTTCACAGGGAGGTCCAGAAGGCTGGCGACAGGCACGAGGGCTTCTCTGGTGGTCCAGTTGGTAAAGAATTAGCCTGCCATGCAGGAGACTGCCTGCAATGCAGGAGACCCAGGTTCGATCCCTGGGTCAGGAAGATCCCCTGGAGGAGGGGCATGGCAGCCCACTCCAGTATTCTTGCCTGGAGAACCCATGGAGAGAGGAGCCTGGTGGGCTACAGTCTATGGGGCTGCAAAGAGTTGGACATGACTTAGTGACTGAACCGCCTGCAATAGTCAGGCCGCCCCCAAACAGCCCCAGCTCTAGAGAAAGACTGCATCTACAGGAAATGGGTGAGAGTCTGGAGGGGTTTAGACATCTTCAAACATGGAAGGCCTCTTTCAGGGATGGGGGGCCTGCCCCTCCCCCACTGTTTTCCGAGCCCGGAGGAAGCTGAACGTGAGAGAGGACGTCCAAGGCCTGAGCATCCACAAAGCGTCCAAGGATTCCTGTCCTGAGCCTCATCACAGCCAGCACAGGGGGAGAGAGCAAGGGTGTCGGAAGGACTAGGTCCTTCTTTAAGAGTCTAGAAAATCACCCAAGAAGGTAGGGATGGAGAGAAATCATCCTTCTGTTTGTGCAGGGGTGAGGAAGAGAAAGCGTGATGAAAAAGCAATACCTGAATCCGGAAGGTCAGGATCTGGTTCCATATCGGGCTCTCGGTTTCAGTCTGCACATGTGTCTTGAGCTGGGAATATCCCAAAGAAATATCAGTCCAGCCCGTCTCTCCTCCCTCCACTGGTCTCACCTCCCAGCCCTTCTGGTCCAGCCTACGGGTGGACCCTGTCTGCAGCACAGAGCTGGTCATGGGAGTCCCTGGTCCAAAGACACATTGACAACTTCTCATCAGCTACAACTTCAGTCCTTTGAGTAGCTATCTAGATCCAGACTCCATATTTTCCCTCAAACCAGCTTTCAGTTGATTTAACTTTTAAATAGAGGGTTACTAACTCTATTACATGAGTGCAAACATGTTGCTTTTCTTAGAGAAATTCTAAAATCCCAACAAAAAGTCACCAACAATGATACTGATGGCATACTCCTTTTCAAAGTATCACTTGACTTTATTTTTGACCCTAGCCTTATTCTAAGCAATCATGTCGGTAAAATCAAGGGTTAATTGGACTGGTTAAACTTTTTCATACACTCTAAGAAAAATATAGAAATATTAACATATCTGAAACTATGTGTGACTCTCCCACCCAACAGTATCTCTCCTACTTCCAGAATACCATACCACTCAGTGGGAAATAGGTACTCAGTATGGTGCTCTTAAAATATGTCCACACACTCTTTGGTACGCTTCCCTTCAAAAGGTGGACACTAATCTCCCTCCCCATTTGTCTGGGCTAGATTTAATGACTTCTTCTAATAGGTAAGATATGGTAGAAACGATGCTCGATGAATCTTGAGACAAATCTACTTAATTTCAGCCCAGAATCCCCCAAATTTGAACACAGGGTCCTTTTTTTTTTTTTTCGCCCGTGACATCCATCAGCACACTTTGGAAAATGCTGCTGTGTGTTCAGAGAGCTTCAGGGAGTGTTGCCCTGGCCCAGAACCTCCCATGTCTAGATGCAGAGACTGAGGTTCAAGGGGCTCAGTGCCAGTTTCAATGGTGTGCACTTGCAGACTCGTCTCATTCACTGGTCCACTCATCTGTGCTTTTCGATGTTTGGTTTTCGGTGGGCATCTTCTCCCCTCAAGGCACTGGGCACAGCTCTGGGACACGGGCCGACTAAGCCACGGCTTCCACCTTCACAGAGACCCTCCCTGGCCCCATGGGGTCTCATCGCTCATAAACGGGACATGACTCTTGGGGTCCTGGCCTCCGACCCAGTTGTTTCCTCCATGCGATTTTTTTCTAGGTGCCAATGTCTCTAAGCTTCAGACCGTTGTTATGCTTACCTTTTCCCCAATTAGTTCCACCTCCAACACAGGACTCACAGAGTAGTGTTTCTCTAAGAATAAGAAGTTACAAGATTTCTGCGGCAGCATTATTTTTTCAGGAGGAGGAGGAGATGGAGAAGAGACAGGACCTCCTAATGAAGACCCTCCCTCATAATTTGGCTTCATGCCCCCTGGGCAGACCCCTCCCACTTTCACTCTGTTCCCCCTTGCCACTGTGTGTCCTGGCACACAACGGGGGTGGGGGCTGGCACAAGGAACCTTGACTATGGGCATTAAGGACAGATCAGGGGCACGTGGCCCATTTTAAAGGCGCCTTCATAAAACCATTCTCAGTGGGTTTCAGCCTCCCCCTCTCCCCACCCCAAATCTTAAGGTCAAAATGGAACTGGAGAGCCCAATGAGAAACCAAGGTGGTCCCCGGTAGGGAAACTCAGGGCCACTCCCTCCCCTGCCCCGACTGACTGAGGTGGAGGTCCTCAGCACAGTAGATGAAGAACTGTAAGTAGGCTATGCTGATGGGCACCACCGACGACTTGAAGATCCGGGTGTCCGTGTCGTCAACTCTATAGATCAGTTTTTGATCGACCTGGAGAGACCAGAGAGCTGATAGGGTTAGAGTCACAAGGAGGTCACAGGCCACCAGATTTGGCTGGCTGGTTGGGGTGGGGATGGGCAACCTGGAAGTGACACAGTGAACAGGGGGAAGCATGTGAAGAGCAGTGGCTACTTGCAGGCTGGGGGGTGGTCGCCCATGGAAGCCTCCAGGGTAGGAGGTGTTCCTGAGGTGTGGGGGGCAGTCTCACCGGTGCCTGGTCTCCCACACCGAGGGCGCAGACGGTGACCTTCAGGTAGCCTCTCACACCACTGTCGGGTTCGTCTGGCTGGCAGAGGCCAAGCCATTTCCTCAGGAGTGTGTGGCCTGGAGAGGCAGAGGGCCCGTGGGAGACCAGCCTCCAGTTCCCCCCCGTCTCCCCTGGAACCAGTCTTGCTTCTGCAGTGGGCGCAGTTGTGTGGAAAAGGGTCTCATATATTCTGGTTTCCACCCAGGGGCAGAGGGAAATGGGACTCACTTCTTTGTGCTTAGCCATTCAGTCGTGTCCGACTCTTTGCAACCCTTTGGACTGTAGCCCACCAGGCTCCTCTGTCCATGCAATTTTCCAGGCAAGAATACTGGAGTGGGAAGCCATTTCCTACTCCAGGGGATCTTCCCAACCCGGGGATCAAACCTGCAGCTCCTGCGTTGGCAGGTGGATTCTTTACCCGATAAAGCCATAAAGTACAGTATCATTAAGCAAAAGCCATGAAGTCCAGTAAAATGTTGTCAAATACAGAAAATAACTCACACCCTCCCCCCCACCATGTGTTGAATACACAGGAATTTTGAGATGATTTCAGCACCTGACTGGTTTTTCTCAGAAGACACTCACATTTCCAACAATGGTTACCTACCTGGACAGTTGTAGATGAACCCAATATCTGTCTGAAAACACAGGAGTAGAGAAAGGATTAGTTAGGGTCTCCAGCCAAGATTTGTAATAACCAACCAACTTGAGGACACTTCATGTACTTTGTTGTCGCGTTGCTAAGTCGTGTCTGACTGTGTGTGACCCCATGAAACTGCAGCACGCCAGGCTTCCGGGCCCTTCACTATCGCCCGAAGTTTGCTCAAACTTATGTTCATTGAGGCAGTGAAGCTATCTAAACATCTCATCCTCTGCTGCCCCCTTCTCCTCTTGCCCTCAGTCCTTCCCGGCATCAGGGTCTTTTCCAACGAATCGGCTCTCATGGACTTGTCCCGCCCTAGCTCCTTCATCTCCACAGCAACCTGGAAGTTGGCCCATTGTAACCTCCACTCTACAGAGGCAAATGTTGAGTTTGAGCCAAGAGCCCCAAATCTTACAACTAATAAGTAAGGTTTGGATTCAAAGGACCCTTGATCACCACCAGCACTGCTAACAGACACAGCCTTGCTCTTCCCTACGCCTGTGTGGAGGAGAGCGTTTATCCCATCCTGGGGAAGAGGACCGTTGAGGAGCTGGCCAACAGACTAGGGGTTTTCCTCTTTCCCTGGGAGATAGACGTTCTGTTTGTTTGTTTTGATGTGGACCACTTTTAAGGTCTTTATTGAATTTGTAACAACACTGCTTCAGTCTTGGGTTTGGTTTTTGACAGTGAAGCATGTGAAATCCTAGCTCTCCAACTAGGGATCTAACCTGTGTTCCCTGCAGTGGAAGTGCAGAGGCTTAACCACTGGACCACCAGCGAAGTCACTATGTTCATCATCTTGACTGTGATAATGGTTTCAAATACAAATTTGAAAATGGATCAAATTATACATTTAAAATGTTTATATATTATTATATGTCAATTATATCTCAATAAAGCTGGAAGAAAACAAACCAAAACAAAACTTATTCACCTCTAACGGGCAATAGATCTAGGCAGGGATCATCAACAGCTGTCAACAACAAAGAAAGAGACCGGCAGTCATTCTGTGCCTGTAGGTGATGTCATCTTGCCAAATAATTGACCTAAGTCTGATCCAGCCTCTAGATAGCAAATACCTGGGCAGAGGATCATGAGATGTGAACCGCTGGAGGTACAGTCAGCAAAATCCAGACTGAGGGAAAACTCTGCAGGACAGACTATCCAGTTGCTTCAAGAAATAAACGGCCAGACTTCCCTAGTGGTCCAGTGCTTAAGAATCCGCCTTATAATACAGGGAACACAGGTTTGATCCCTGGTTGGGGAACTAAGATTTCATGTGCCATGGGGCAGCCAAGCCCATGAGCCACAACTGCTGAGCCCTCGTATCACAATGAGAGTCTGCAAGCTACTCTGAAAGTGCTTGCACGACACAATGAACATCCTGAGTGCCAAAACTGGGACCTTAGGCAGTGGAATAAATAAATATTAAAAAAAGAAAAAGAAATGCAAAGAAAACTAGGGTGCAGGACCAACTGAATAAAATACACCAAAAAATACATTTTAATCAACTGCAATATGTGCACTTGGTTTGGATCTTGATTTGAATAAACTGTAGAAGGAATTCATGAGACAATTAGGGATATTTGAACACTGACTAGATATTTAGTGCTAGCCAAGAATTATAAAGGTGTTTAGACGTTGTCATTGTATTCAATTATGCTTAATAATGAAATAGGTAATGAATATTTTAAAGTATAATGATATGTCTGAGATTTGATTCAAAATATTTAGGTTGGTACAAAGCAACTGCAGTTTCGGACCATCAGTTTTAAATCAGTCATGTCAGACTCTTTGCAACCCCATGGACTGTAGCCCACCAGGCTCTGTTGTTCATGGGATTCTCCAGGCAAGAGCACTGGAGTGGGTTGCCATTTTCTACTCCAGGAGATCTGCCCAGCTCAGAGATCCCCAACCATTCCAGAATCTCTTAATTCCTGGGCTTGTGCTGCTTCTTTTAGAGTTAGTCGGGGGAGGGGCAGGTTATGAACACTCACACGCTTATTACAAGTTGTGAGAAAGAAACCTTCCTTTGACTTGTCCTAAATTTGCCTTTCCCAAGGGTAGGGCCCTTTCCCAAGAGTTGCCAGATTTAGCAAATATAAATACAGATGCCAGTTTAAATTAGGATTACAGATAAATAATGACCTTTTTTTAGTAAACGTAGGTCCCCAGCAATATTTCATGAAGAGCCATGAAATATTGGGGACATACTTACAGTTTAAAAGTACCTGTTGTTTAAGATTAAAAATTTCCAGGGCCTCCTGGATTTAACCTGGCAACCCTACCTTTTGGTTAGCCCTTCATGATTGTGTGAATGTTCCTCATTTCTCAACCTGGGCCTTTCCCAAAGCAAATCTTTTCACTCTGTCTTCAGGGGCAGTCTTTCTCCAGGTTTTCCAACAACTGGTTGACCTTTTGGATCCTCTGTTTCCATTTTCTGGAGACAAGAGATGTGAGCTGTGTCCATAAATATTCTAAGTGTGGGGGAGTCAAGGTGGCACCCAGCACTCTCATAAATGTTACATACTTTAATCCTCACAAAAATCCTGTGGGTTGAGTATGTTATTATCCCCATTTTACAGATGAGGAAGTAAAGGCTCCGAACAATTTGTCTAAATCA
This sequence comes from Redunca redunca, assembly GCA_006410935.1. Lineage (NCBI taxonomy): Eukaryota > Metazoa > Chordata > Mammalia > Artiodactyla > Bovidae > Redunca > Redunca redunca. Next base: position 76,760 of record SJYQ01017811.1, read on the forward strand.
CCCAGTGGGTAGGTGGATCCACAGCTGGAAATCCAAGTCCTTTTCCCTAGCCTGGGGCAAGTAGCCCTGGGTGGGTCTCTAACTATTTCACCAAACCTCCTCCTCCATCCAGTGCTCACTTGGAATCTCCCGATCTCTGCATTGAATCTCATCACTGAGGAATTCATCACCTGCAGGGAGTTCCCAGAGAGATTTGTTATTCACAACCCTAACCCTGATTTCCCCAACCCCATGGGAGGAATCGGCAGGGTACATCTGGGCTCTCCAGGACTGACTCAACTTCCTAATGACGGACACTTCCAAGCAGTGTTTCTCATTTAATTCTCAGAGGAGCCCTGAGAAGTTCAGATTTTTAGTCCCACTTTCAGGATGAGGAAACTGATCCGAGAGGTCAATTCCCTTGGTCTCCACAAAGCAAACTTGCTCTCAGCTTTCTCCTCTGCATCCTGCCTTGGCTGTTTCCTAAGAACTCTTCAAGGGAGAAGCCTTGCTCTCACTAGCCCTGTGCTGGGCACATAGGAGGCATTTGATAAATACAAGTTCCCCATTGTTACTGGGCTCCCTGTGGTCGGAGAATGGACTGTCTCATTTGGAGGGGACATTTGAGGGGTCCTTCGGTCACATGAAAATCCTGGTACATGGGAAAGGGTTGCTTTGTTCACCTTGGAGCTAAGCTCAGGGCCTATCGTTTGGCATGCCATAACATTCATTAAGTGAACGAATAAATGGATGGACGGATGGATGGATCTGGCGGGCGTCTGGCTGCTAGGGCGAAGAGGGTGGCAGAGATGCTGCCTTGGGGCCAGAAAGACCATCTGATGTGAGTCTAGCTCTGCAGATGGGGCTGGAGGGGAGCAAGTGCTTTTCAGAATTGAGGCGGGACAAGAAGAGTGGAGCTGTCTTGCCTGGCTCCTCACCTGGATTAAGATAATCTCATCGAAGAACTTCATAGGAGCCTCAAAAAAATTCTGAAAGAAGATCTGAAGTGGAGAGAATGGGAGGGGGGCGGAGGTGGGAGTAGGAAATGTGTCTCCATCACATCCCCCAGGCACTGAGCAAGCCTGAAGCCTCCAACTAAGAGGCTTCTTCCTGTCCTTTGTCCATTTCGGTGACCTTCAGCTCCTTACCACCCGCATGCTCCGCTTGCAGAAGCAGAGGCCCGCCAGGTCCTAAACGATTTTTAATCCAGAAAAGGGTGGTGTAGGGGATCCCTGGAGGGCCTGGGAGCAGCTCAGAGCCCATCAAACTGCCCTGGGAGGGAGATGAAAGTGTCCGCCTCTTTCTAGATCGCCCTGTCTGTCCACCACACCCCCACTCCCTGCTGCAGCCAGAACCTCCTCCCCCCAGAGCAGACCTGGCCCTGTCACTCTCCTGCTTGAGTCCCTCAATGGCTCTCAAGTCCCATCCTCTGTTGTCCCCAGCACATTTTGCAGGCTTACCTACAGCCACCCCCGTCCCAGCTCCGCCCACGTCTAGTTTTGCCAACCAGCCCTACTGTTTCTTCCTTCTGGGTCTCTGAGAACACAGTTCCTTTTTCCTGAATTGTCTTTCTCCATCTTGTCCCTCTTTCCTTGGTAGACTCCTCCTTCAAGGTTTCAGGAGACTTTTCTGAGTCCTCTCCACCCTCTGTTCCCTGCCCGCACTGTGCTTCTCTCTTTCCTTTGGTGGTCTAGTCACAAATCAACTCAGTGCCTATTTATCATCAGTATTGATGCCAGGAGGAGAGGCCCCAGCGGCGGCAAAGCCAGCACTGTTGTTCAGTCGCTCAGTCGTGTCCGACTTTTTGTGACCTCAGGGACAGCAGCACGCCAGGCTTCCCTGTCCCTCGCCAGCTCCCAGAGATTGCTCAGACCCATCCATGGAGTTGGTGATGTCCTCCACATCTCGTCCTCTGTCTCCCCCTTCTCCTCCTGCCTTCAATCTTTCCCAGCATCAGGGTCTTTTCCAGTGAGTCAGTTCTTCGCATCAAGTGGCCAAAGTATTGGAGCTTCAGCTTCAGCGTCAGACCTTCCAATGAATATTCAGGACTGATCTCCTTTAGGATTGACTGGTTTGATCCTCTTGCAGTCCAAAGGATTCTCGAGAGTCTTCTCCAGCACCGTAGTTTGAAAGCACCAGTTCTTCGGCACTCAGCTTTCTTTATGGTCCAACTCTCATATCCATACCTGACTACTAGAAAAACCATAGCTTTCAGCTATGCAAACCTTTGTCAGCAAAGGGATGCCTCTGTTTTTTAATACAGAGACATTGAAGTTGTCTAGGTTTGTCACAGCTCTTCTTCCAAGGAACAAGTGTCTTTTAATTTAATGGCAGTAGACACCGTCAGCAGTGATTTTGGAGCCCAAGAAAAGAAAGTCTGTCACTGCCTCCACTTTTTCCCCTTCTTTTTGCCATGAAGTGATGGGGCCGGATTGCTATCATTCTACACGGGGCCTGCACTTTCTGGCTGTATCAGTGGCCCTCCCAGATCTTTATCCCCCAGGCCCTGTCCCCCAAGATTGCTATCTCCCCAGATCTCTGTCCCCTCACATCCCTGCCCATTGCAGTCTTGCCCCATTGTCATCACGTATGTGTTTACACGCTCTGCTCTCCATGGTGTTTGCCCATCTGCGCCCAGTTTTGTGGAACAAGCAGATGAAAGCTGCAGAGTCGGAAGCAAGCTTACCGTCCACCAGCAGGAAACGCCTAGCCCTCGGCCGGCCCCTGTGACCCAAGTGCCCCCACTCAGCTCTGAAGGGCATGGGCCGCCCACCTCATTGAAGAAAGGGCTGTTCCCCATCTTGATCCGTGAGTGGTGCTGGTGGCCCCCAATGACCACCTTCACCACTGGCTTGATGTCGTTGCCCATCAGCTGCCGGGCTTCAAACACCTGCACTCGGACCTGCAGGGGAGAGACCAGGGGAAACTGACTTTGGGGGTCCAGGCTCCTATTTGTCAAGGGGGACTGTTCTCTGAAAGAACAATATGTTCTGGTAAGAAGCATCTACTGCCGATAGAAAGTGGCCTCAAAGCCCTGAGAAGGTTCTGGCTCCTTCTGTTTCTTCCTATGGGAACTGTCACCTCCACTTCGCCTTTTCATTTTGGGTGCACACAGGGTTTACTGAGTGGGAGGGACTTGTTACAGAATAGGGTTGAACGTTTCTCAGTTGCTGTTTCGTTTTGCTTGTTCTAAATATTTACTTGACTGCATCAGGTCTCAGTTATGGCATGCGGCATCTTTAGTTGCAGCGTGTGGGTCCAGTTCCCCGACCAGGAATTGAACCTGGGACCCCTGCACTGGGAGTGCGGCGTCTTAGCCACCGGGCCACCAGGGAAGTCCCAGTATATTGTCTTCTATACTTGTGATCTTTTTACAGAATTGAACACTTTATTTATTTTTATTTAATTATTTATTTTTTACCGGAGACAAAGAAGTTTATTTCATAGTGATAAAAGGACCAGTTAATGAAGAGGACATATGAAGATTATAAACATTTTTGTTTATACCCTGACAACAGATCTTCACAATATATGAAGCAAAAACTGATAGAAGTATAAAGAGAAAGAAAGAAGAACTCTTCTCTCCTTTGATATAACAGGTAGGCAGAAAATCATCATGGTATAATACATTTGAATAGCACTATCAATCAACTTGGCTTCCCCAGTGGCTCAGCGGTAAAGAACCCACCAGCCAAGGGCAGGAGACTGGGTTCCATCCCTGGGTTGGGAAGATGCCCTGGAGAAGGTATGGCAACCCACTCCAGTATTCTTGCCTGGAGAATCCCATGGACAGAGGAGGCTGGTGGGCTACAGTCCATGGGGTTGCAAAAGAATTGGACACAACTTAGAGACTAAATAACAACAATCAGTCAACTTGACCTGATGGACATTTATAGACTATTTGATCCAACAGTGGCAGAAGGCAGATTATTCTTAAGTGTGCACAGAATATTTACCAAGAAACACCATATTCTGGTACATAAAACATGTTTCAATAAATTAAAAAATAATCATTCAGGTTATGGTTTGCCTTTTTTTTTAAAAAAAAACCATAATGGTATTAATTTATTTTACTTTTTCAGTGTTTATTGGAGTATAGTTGCTTTACAATGCTGTGTTGGTAGGAACTGAACATTTTAAACTTCTGTGCAGTTGAATCTATGAGCTGTGTTTCTTCTGCTCTCCTGAGACTCAGTAAAGGGGCTCACCTGGAAGTGCTGAGGCTTTGGGGACAGAGCCTTGTGCACTGTGGCATTGGGAAACATCAGCTTCTGCTTGGCCACCTCTTGAGCTGTTATGGCCAGGAGATCTTCATCGCCTGGGGAAATAGCCCAGGGTGGGCTCTCGTGGGGGGAGGAGCAGGATACTTAGGGGCATGTCCCCCATTTCATCGTTCTGTCCCCAGTGTCCCCAGTGCTAACTAAAATCACAGCCAAGAGGCCCTGGTAAGGGCACATGTCCTCCCAGAACCCTCCATGGTCCCCACCTACCCTACCCCTGGGCCTCACTCTCTATACATGGGCGGGGCACGCTCTGGGGAATGGTCATCCTTGCCTCCCTCTGCAGTCCATTGGAGGCTGAGTCTTATGTCTAGGGTGACAAGTAGACATATGGGGATGTGTCTGGAGAGCTCACAATCCTATAGGCCTCAAGGGTTGGGTCTCCAAGATCCCCAAGAGCCCATCCAGCTATGGCTGGAGAAGGGCAGGGCTCAGTCCCGTGGAAGTACATACCGATCTTCTCGATATCCTTGTAGGTCATAAGGGCCACCTGTAACGTGACAGTGCACTGCAAGGCAAAGGCAGGGGGCTATAGGATCCAGCAATGCCCAGCAAGGTCACGGCACTGGAACCCGGCCCATCGTGGCAGGAGTCACACCCAGCCATCCTGGGTGCGGTGATGCTGGCCACAGCACAGGGCCCCACTGCGGGGACTGTGCAGTCTGGGGTGGAGGGAGGCTACGAGCTGATGGGGAGAGAGCAATGGGTTGCTGCGGACGGGGCTGAAGAACAGAGGAGGCGCGTGGCGTGGTGGTGACAGAATAGAATGCCGCAGGGCGGGGAGGAGAGAGAGGTGACTTGGGACCAGTCTAGAACCACTGATGTTAGCATCACTTGGGCTAAACTCCTAGCCCAACATCTCATGATGCCCTGTGGGAACTCCAGCAAACACCAACTGACCTCTTGCCTCCAAGCGCCCTCACTGCTCAGCCATCATCAGAATTGACCCCTGAACTCCCTAAGTGCCCTAAACAATCAGAGTAAAGTCACAGCGTATCTGCGTAGACCCCGCAAGGCCCTTCCCTTCTGGCCCCCGGCCACTGCCCAAACTCGGCTCTCCCACAGTCAAGCCCTCTCCGCCCCTCCCCCAGTGCTGGCAGTGCAGGCGGCCCACCCTCCTGAACATGCCAGGCTGCCTTTCGTCCCTCCAGCCTCCACACAAGCACCTTATATTCCTGCCAGGGGCTGTCCTTCTTTCCTATCCGCTGGGCAAACTCATGTGTTGCTGCGCTTAGTCTCTCCATCATGTCTGACTCTTTGTGATCGCATGGATTATAGCCCACCAGGCTCCTCTGTCCATGGGGATTTTCCAGGCAAGAATATCAGACTGGGTTGCCATGTCCTCTTTCAGGGGATCTTCCCAACCCAGGGACTGAACTTGTGTCTCCTGAATTTCAGGCGGATTCTTTGCCATCTGAGCCACCACGCCTTTCCTTAAAAACCATCTATAGGGCTTCCCTGGTGGCTCAGTGGTTAAGAATCCTCCTGCCAATGAAGGAGACACAGCTTTGACCCCTGGTCCAGGAAGACCCCACATGCTGAAAAGCAACTGAGCCAGCGCGCCGCAACGATTGCGCCTGTGCCCCAGAGCCCGGGAGCTGCAGCTGCTGAAATGCGAGAGCCCTAGAGCTGGGCCATTGCAACGACAAGCCTTCACACTGCACTGAGTAGCCCTTGCTTGCCACAAGCAGAGAAAAAGCCTGCACAGCAGCCAAGACCCAGAACAGCCAGAAATAAATGAAACCACATAAAAAAATTTTTAATCTATAAAAGTGGAACTCTGACCTACACTCTGTAGCAATCAGCTCAGGAAACAAACCTGATACTTACAGTAACCAGCCCAGGAAGTCAGTTTGCTGTAAGTCAGACCTATAGAAAGTCAGACCACCAGCTGTAGCAACAAACAGCCAGGACTTGATTAATAACTGACGAATCCTTTAATTTTGATCCCACTTTTAGCTCAGGGCCAACGGGAGAAAGCCAAATATATACCCCTAAGCAATCACATAGGGTGCTCAGCTTCCAGTTGGTCCACTTACAGCTCCCCTCACATCAACAGCCTCCCATCAGGACACACCTGAAGTCCTCCCTTTTTTCTACCATTGAGTGTTCTCACTCCTCTGCCTACCTTTGCGTCTCTGTCAAATCCAAGTGCTGGTGGCTGACTCCCTCGTTATATTTCTTGTTGTTGTTTAGTCACGGAGACATGTCTGGCTCGTTTGCAACCCCATACATTGTAGCCCACCCAGGCTCCTCTGTCCATGGGATTTCCCAGGAAAGAATACTGGAGTGGATTGCCATTTCTTTCTCTAGGGGATCTTCCTGACCCAGGGATCGAATCCGTGTCTCCTCCATTGTAGGCAGATTCATTACCACTGAGCCACCAGGGAAGCCCCTTGTTATATATTAACAGCAAGCTCTGAATAAATCGTCTTTGCTTATTCTCATCTGGTTGGTCTTCATCACCTCCTCTGTAAAGCCTTTCATTTTCTCTCAAGTGAAATCATTCATTCCCTCCTGACCTCAGTGAAGTAGCTTTACAGACCCCAGTACGCACGTGCTGGAGTGCTCGCCGTGTGAGTGACGATAGATGTGGGCTTCGTTCAAGTTTGTATCCCAGGCCGAGCACAGTTGCTGACACCAGCAGACAATTGACTGAATTCTGATCTCAATGGGTGGGTGAAGGGTAGAGGGGTGAGTCGGTAGATGGAGAGCGTCATGGAACTTGGGGAGATGATGACAAGTGTGATGGGGTCCCCCAGGGTAGAAAATGTTCTCTGGGTTGCGGGGGACACTGAGACACTGCTGCAGTGCATGGCCCAGCTTCATCAGCTGCCCCCCACTCCTTCAGCCACCCTCCCTGGGGCCCGACTCACCTCTGTGGGCATCATGGAATGGTTGAGCAGGGTTAGGTCATTCACAAAAAGGATCTTTCTTGGTTTTTTCACCAAGGGCTTGAGCAGAACTGTGGCCATGCCAATGAACCTGGGGAGACAGGGAGCAGGTGTGAGACTGAGCCAGGTGTCCTTCTCTGTCTCAGGTATAGCTTTATCCAGGGATGTCTTTTCCCTCCTTGAGGCTGTGCTGTCCAGACAGAAGGAAGGATGCGGTGATGCGGAGCATCCACTAGAGGGCGCAGGACTCTCAACTCTCTGGGAACTGGCTTGGGGGCTTCCTTGCCAGTGGGCACCCTAGTTACCGGCTCTGCCCTGCTGTGCCCAGCCCCTTTCCAGAAGCTCTGCTCCCACGCTCCTCTGGAACAGGACCTGTGCTAAGGAACAGCTGATTGGACCAGGAGGTGGGCATCTGACCAAAGCTGGGCCAATCAAATTCTCTGTCCTAGGAATTTGGACCTGGGATGCCACAGCTCAGTTTCAGTAGGGCACTAGCATGGGGCTGTGATGAGAAACCAGTGTTGGGCAGAAAGAAACAGGTTTGAGATCCTGTATCTTCAAAAGAGACAGAAAGCTCCTGAGTCCCCAGTTTCCTAATTCTGTTTGATCTGTCTACCTATAATTCTAGCCTTGATACCTTCTTTTTTTTTGGTATTAGCTGTCTAGAGTGGGTTCTAGTCCTTGCATATGAGTGAGTTATGGATTAGAGACTGGAGAGACAGCATCTGCTGTAGATTTGGTCAGAGAATCAGGCTCCTCCTGCCTCTCTCTCTGGGGGAGCCTTACCTTTCCTTCTTCACTGAGTCCATGTCTCGAAGGGTGATTTGCAGGAAAGAGTCCTTCTGAAGGGGGTGGTTCCAGAGGTGCCAGATGAGCGTCTGAGGGAGCCACGGAGAAGTTAGTACCCTCCCTCTACCCTGCCCCCTTCCCATCCTTCTAGGAAATGAGAAAAGATCCAGGTGAAGGTCTGGCACTGTGTTTCTCTTGAACTGAGGACTCTCCCTCAAGTCCAATTTCCTAAGAGGAGACATTTATTACCTTCACCCAGGAACTGGGCATCCTACCTGAGCTCCTAGAGCTTAGCTGCGGTGCCGGGGGCTTGTTAGTAGTTAAGGGGCTTGGGAGTCAGGTGGTGGGACGAGGATGGATGGGAGACGAGAGGGGATCCTGCAGAGGGAGCCCTGTCTCCGGGAACATCAGGATGGCTGGTTGGACAAGCTGAGTCCCTCCCTAGGGTGAGGGGGAAGGCCAAGAGCTCTGAGCAGCTGTGGTTGCAGTGGCCCTGAGACCCCACACAGCCTTCTCAGCACAGAGGCTGCTCACAGGGCAAGATGCTCCAGCCATGGGGAGGCTGAGGAGGCCCCTGACCCCTCCCTAGACTTCTGAGCACAGTCAGTCTGGACCCAGCCTGGATGCGGGGCTTGTCCTAATGTGTTTTACCTCATTCCACACGGGGTGATTGCCTTCCACCTCACGAGTTGTCCTCTTGACATCTGAAAAGACACCAAGGGGCCAGCATATGCGATAGGACATGTTTCAAAGTCTAGGTTTGAGTGAGCAGAGAGGTCAGACTAAGAAAACATCCCGTCTACACTGGCAGGTGTGATGTGGCACTGATTCTTTCTAACTTTGGAGTTTTCTAAATTTCTCACCTTTTGTTAAGAGTGACATCACCCCCATGGGACAGATAATGTTATGTGTTCATTTCGTTTTCCTCCTGGGTACACAGTTCCCAGTCATCTCGCACCAGGGTGGGGCTGGGTAACTCGTCCTGGCCAATGGAGTGTGGGAGCGATACTTAACTGCTGCCTGGATTGGCTCCTGAAGCTTCCCACGAGAGTGTCCATTCCCCTCCCCACTCCCGTGTCCACTCTCACCATCTGCGGGCAGAGCGATGCCTGGTGACTCTGCAGCCACCAGCAACAAGCAGCTGGTCCCCAGTCTACTGTTTGGAGGAGTCATTCAGGATTGCTGCCTGATCTGTACCATCAACATTAGGCTTGGTTGTAAGCAAGAGGTGAACTTCTGCTGTGTTAAGGCACCGGGATTTAAGGGTTCTGTTGTTACCATTGGGTAACAACCAACGGTAAAGCCAGTGTATCCTGAGACATCCTAAAACATCTCAAATGGGTTGAAAGGTCTTTATCCACTACAATTTGTCTTCTCCAGAAACATCTTTAACAAAGAACAGTCCATAGCCCTGCAAAGAACCCCTAAATTGGTAAATCTGAGATTCTTCCCAAGGAATGAATATGTGTGTGAGGGCACGGTAACCCACTCGAGTATTCTTGCCTGGAGAATTCCACGGACAGAGGAGCTTGGTGGCCTACAGTTCATGGGGTTGCAAAGAGTTGGACATGTAGCCATTCAATGGAAAAAATGAAGGCAGAAGAGTCATACTAAGAGAAATCATAGCAATAAGGATGATAAATTTGAAAGACCCAGATGATGTCTACCTCGCCTTTTGGTCACATGGCATCTTTTACATAGTAGTGCACCAATGGGTCTAGTTAGCACTGGACACATGTTGCCTCTTGGGAGGTCCTGGCTCTTACCTCTGAAGTACACGGACACGCAGGGTCTGGGTGGGGGGCTTAGGGGTGGGCTAATCTTGGCTGACTGCATGATAAGCCGCAGCATCTTCCCCATCTACTTCTCAATGTCCTTCTCAGGCAAAACTTCCTGCTTGGAGCACCTTAGTCCAGGGCTTCTCCTAGGGCTTATAGGGTGAGTCAAGTCTGTTGCTTAGCAACAGAGGTGATGTCACAAAGGCTGGTGGTTCTTGATTCTGGAGAGGAATGAAGAGAATGGAAAGAGGAAGAAGTCATAGGGCATGATGAAGCCAGTGGCTTGAGGCGACCCGGGCTGTAGAAACAAAACAGCTTGACTAAATTTCATTTCCCCTTCCCATTTTTTTTTCTCTCTCGTTCTTACTGTTCTTCTAATTTCAAGATCAGGAAAAAAAGGAATACGTTCTCTTTATACAAGCAAGATATCTGGACTGAAACATTTTCAAAGTCACACTGTTTCCATAAGAAAATAGAGAAGGGAAGTGAGTTGAGAAAAGGAATAGGGAACTCAAAGATGGCTTCAGTGGTGTTTCAGAAGTCCTTCCTAATGTGGAAGCAAACATCAAGGCCTCCCTTTTTCTAAAGAGGACATGAGTTTAGATAATGAGTCTTTCTTTAACCAAACTAGCTTACTCATTAACAAATTCCTATGCAAGCCAGCTGGGTTTGTAAGGTTAAGGAAAACTCTCTAAAGAAAAATCTCACTGACAATATAATCTTTGTGGTATCTTGCTTGCTCTCAAGGCCTCTCAGAATGAGGATGGAGCAGGTCATTGCTCTTGTTGTCTCTAAGCTTTTTCTACTTTAGGGTTGATCATTATATAACCTACGTCTAACTACATCCAATAGTTAGCATGAAAAAAATTTTTTTGTCAATTTATTTATTTGGCTGTGCCGGGTCTTAGCTGCGGCGTGTGAACTTACTAAGACTTTTTTGTTTGTTTTTGATGTGGCCCATTTTTAAAGTCCTCACTGAGTTTATGTTTCGGTTCTTTGGCCACACGTGTGTGGGATCTTAGTTTCCTGACTGGGGATGGAACCTGCACCCCTCGCATTGGGAGTGGCGAGTCTTAGCCACTGGACCCCCAGGGAAGTCCCATTAGCATAAAAATTAATGAATGTTTTAAAAATGTGTATTAATTGGTGAAACAATTTAGCACTAAGCTTACTACGCATTCTAAAACATGCATAGCATTCAAAGAGCAACAACAATTAAAAAAAATAAACTGGATGTGTGATTATGGTGCTATGATTGCTTTTAGTCTTCTTGACAGTTTTTCTTGAAATCTAACAATGACACAATGCTTGTTGCTTTGTGAAAGATTTTCCAAACTAATCATGACACAAAAGGCAAACCCAGTAAAGGAAGAGGTTGATAGATTTGATCACATAAAATTTAAGATTCTTGTATAGAAAAATATACCTTAAAAGACAAATATCAAGGTAGGGAACATCTGCAACAGTTCTTATAATTCAATAAGAAAAAGGTGAATACTCCAGAGGGAAAATTGCCCAAACAGATTTTTTTAAAAAGATGCAAAAACAAATTCAACCTATTTACTAATCAAAGAAATGCAATGAGATACTGTTTGTCATTTTGCCAAATTGGACTCAGAAGCCCCCAAAACAAGAAAAATATGTAAAAAAAAAATCAAGCTCATTAATAAGCAAAGAAATACAATAAGATACCATGTATCACCTCCCTGATTGGCAAAGAATGGAAAAAAAAATTAACTTGGTGTGCTAAGGAAGGAAGAAAGGGCAGAGAAAACATACCCGTTCATACACTGTGCTGATCAGACATAAAGAGAAAAAAACAGCAGAATTCTGGAGCCAAATAAGTGCCAGGGCAAGAGAATTAAGGGTGGTGGAAGATGAACCAAAGGCTGCTCTTTTCCTGTCGTCCTAATAATATTAACCTCTATACCTCTAAATAGTATATTTAAATAACATCTCTTGAATTTTTCACTATAAGAGATTATCTACCAAGTCAGTTCTTTTACATCATCTTTCACTCCTTTCCCATCTCCCAGCTTTTCTCTTCCAAACTTTCCAGCTCATCACTTTTAGACCTTATCTACCCTGGAGGAGGGCATGGCAACCCACTCCAGTATTCTTGCCTGGAGAATTTCATAAACAGAGAAGCCTAGCGGGCTAATATACAATCTATGGGGTCACAAAGAGTCAGAAACAACTGACTTGCCAGGCAGGCACCGTTGTTTATCTGGATATTTAACTTCTATGCAGAGTACACCGTGAGAAACGCTGGACTGGATGAAGAAGCACAAGCTGGAATCAAGATTGCCCGGAGAAATATCAATAACCTCAGATATGCAGATGACACCACCCTTATGGCAGAAAGCGAAGAACTGAAGAGCTTCTTGATGAAAGTGAAAGAAGAGAGTGAAAATGTTGGCTTAAAACTCAACATTCAGAAAACTAAGATCATGGCCTCTGGTCCCATCACTTCATGGCCAATACATGGGGAAACAGTGACAGACTTTTATTTTGGGGGGCTCCAAAGTCACTGCAGACCACAATGACTGTAGCCGTGAAATTAAAAGACGCTTGCTCCCTGGAAGAAAAGTTATGACCAACCTAGACAGCATATTAAAAAGCAGAGACATTACTTTGCCAACAAAGGTCTGTCTAGCCAAAGCTATGGTTTTTCCAGTAATCATATATGGATGTGAAAGTTGGACTATAAAGAAAGCTGAGCACTGAAGAATTGATGCTTTTGAACTGTGGTGTTGGAGAAGACTCTTGAGAGTCCCTTGGACTGCAAGGAGGTCCAACCAGTCTATCCTAAAGGAGATCAGTCCTGGGTGTTCATTGGAAGGACTGATGCTGAAGCTGCTGATCCAATACTTTGGCCACATGATGTGAAGAACTGACTCATCTGAAAAGACCCTGATGCTGGGAAAGATTGAAGACAGAGGAGAAGGGGATGACAGAGGATGAGATGGTTGGGTGGCATCACTGACTCAATGGACATGAGCTTGAGTGAACTCCGGGAGATGGTGATGGACAGGGAGGCCTGGCGTGCTGCAGTCCATGGGGTCGCAAAGAGTCAGACATGACTGAGCTACTGAAGTGTTGTTTATCACACACAATGACAGGTTTAGTTCACCTGCCTTTCCTGCAACCTGTTTTCATTCATATCTCATTTGGGGGCTAAATCTATACTATATTCAGTATTTTATTTTTATCATAATGCATTTTTTTCACCAGGCTTCCCAGGTGGCTCAGGAGTAAAGAATCTGCCTGCCAAAGCAGGAGACTCAACAGATGCAGGTTCAATCCCTGGGTGGGGAAGCTCACCTGGAGGAAGGCATGGCAACTCACTCCAGTGTTCTTGCTGGCAGTATTTCATGGACAGAGGAACCTCGCGGACTACAGTCCATGGGGTTGCAAAGAGATGGACACCACTGAAGCAACTAAGTACAACCACGAAGTCTAATCTCTGCCTTGAGGGCGGCACTGCCTCACTTTAACTTCTTAAGGGTAGAGCCATCTTGACATATCTTTGCAGAGACCAGAATGCAGCACTCCACAAATTATTTATTTTTAATAGTTTTTTTTTTTTTTTTTTAGAGCAGTTTTAGGCTCACAGCAACTTTTAATTTTTACATGTATTTTTACTGTGGCTGTTTCTTGAGTAAATTCCTTTTTTTTTTTTTTTTAAAGTATTGTTGCTTTACAGTATTGTGTTAGTTTCAGGCATGCAGCATAAGTAGTAAATTCCTAAGGAACACAACCTGGTAAGTAAGGGACGAGCTTTGCAGAGTGGAAAGTAGGTTGCCCTGCCTCCCAGCCCTGGCCAGACAACCTACAAAGCAACAGTGGGGGGCAGCGAGAATTGGGGCTGCAGGAGCCAGCCTCCTCCCTCACCCTCACTTTTCCTGCTGAAGATGCAAGAACCCATACTCTGGACCCTGTGCTGTCTGCAGGCAAGGCCCGTGTGCTTTCTCAATTCAGTTCAGTTCAGTAGCTCAGTCATGCGATCCCGTGAACTGCAGCACGTCAGCCTTCCCTGTCCATTACCAACTCCTGGAGCTTACTCAAACGCATGTCCATTGAGTTGGTGATGCCATCCAACCATCTCATCCTCTGTCCTTCCCTTCTCCTCCTGATTGGCTAGTTGGATCTCCTTGCCGTCCAAGGGACTCTCAAGAGTCTTCTCCAACACAGTCCAAAAGCATCAATTCTTCGGTGCTTAGCCTCCTTTATAGTCCAACTCTCACATCCATACATGGCTACTTAAAAAACATAACTTTGATTAGACAGACCTTTGTTGGCAAAGTAATGTCTCTGCTTTTTAATATGCTGTCTAGGTTGGACATAACTTTTCTTCCAAGAAGCAAGCGTCTTTTAATTTCATGGCTGCAGTCACCATCTGCAGTGATTTTGGAGCCCAAAAAAAGTCTCTCACTGTTTCCATTGTTTTCCCGTCTATTTGCCATGAAGTGATGGGACCAGAGGCCATGATCTTAGTTTTCTGAATGTTGAGTTTTAAGCCAACATTTCACTCTCCTCTTTCACTTTCATCAAGAGGCTCTTTAGTTTTTCTTCGCTTTCTGCCGCAAGGGTGGTGTCATCTGCATATTTGAGATTATTGGTATTTCTCCTGGCAGTCTTGATTCTAGCCTGTGCTTTATCCAGCCCGGCATTTTGCATGATATAGTCTGCATGTAAGTTAAATAAGTAGGGTGACAATATATAGCCTTGACATACTCCTTTCTGATTTGGAACCAGTCTGTTGTTCCATGTCCAGTTCTAACTGTTGCTTCTTGATCTGAATACAGATTTCTCAGGAGGGAGGTAAGGTGGTTTGGTAATTCCCATCTTTTGAAGAATTTTCCAGTTTGTTGTGATCCACACAGTCAAAGGCTTTGGCGTAGTCAATAAAGCAGAAGTAGAGGTTCCCTTGGAGAAGGCAATGACAACCCACTCCAGTACTCTTGCCTGGAAAATCCCATGGAAGGAGGAGCCTGGTGGGTTGCAGTCCATGGGGTCATGAAAAGTCGGACTGAGCGACTTCCCTTTCACTTTTCACTTCCATGCATTGGAGAAGGAAATGGCAACCCACTCCAGTGTTCTTGCCTGGAGAATCCCAGGGACGGGGGAGCCTGGCGGGCTGCCGTCTATGGGGTCGCACAGAGTCGGCCACGACTGAAGCGACTTAGCAGCAGCAGCAGCACAGGTTCCCTTGCAGCTGCGTCGTTTCCGGGTTTTGCGGCTCACCGCCCCTCCCTTCCCAGCTGGAATCCACTTCCGCATTTTCCTCGGTGCCCTGGGCGCCGGGGCGTGGAGGCGGTAGCGCGCACGCGCACAGGGATCCGGCCCGGGCCGAGCGCGCGGCCGGACGATTGCGGGTGAGGGAGAGTCGGCCCTGGCCGGGATGGCGGGCCTGAGGGGTCGTGGTCCGGGTCGGAGTGGGCAGGGGGTCTCGGCTAGGCTCTCCTGGCTCCCGGGGCATGCGGGGGTCGGGCGCTAGAGCCCGGGTCCTGGCGATCTGGGTCGGACGATCGTGTAGGGCCGGGGGCGGGCTCGGGCCGCCGTGACGCGGGCGCTCAGCCTGGCCGGGGCGGGCGGGAGGCGGGTGCGAGGCGGCTCCTTCTCGTCGCGAACTCTCTGTGACCTTAGCCAAGTCACTCCATCCCCTTGAGCCGGCGCCTGCGTCTGTGAAGTGCGAATTATGAGCCCTGCCTGCCTGCTGGAGCGGTTTTGAGGCTCGGGGGCGGGACCCCCGAGGGTACCTGCGGTAGAGGGCGGTTCCCCGGGGACCACCCGGGCCTTGGGTGAGGGAGAGGGGCCTTCCCGGCGAAGCATTTTGTTACAGGCTTTGGGGAGGACCGCTCATCTGTAGATTTTTAAAACTCCAGAGCATTATGAAGTAGTTACAAAACTTGTTTAACACAAAGAGAGGTCAGGGCTTCCCCGAGGCCCACGTTGCGCAACTGTTTCAGCAATGCTCACGCTCCGGCCGGGGATGGCTCAGTGAGAATGGTTCGCAGCCGTCGAGACCCTTAGCTGTGGAATTAGTACTATTTGTGATTTCTCTTGTTTGCCAAAACCCGTTGCTCCCACCTGGGAAATTGTGGCGCTGGCCAAGCAAGTCTAGTATCTGTCCACGTGAGGCAGTCCTCCAGCTTCCTAATGGACCGAATTGTAGAGACTGAGGATGGAGGGGGCCCCATGGCCATTTTGGGTGGTGGAGTGGGATCTCAGGAACCCTCCCGACGCGGGCAAGGGTCTGCAGTGTGAGAGATACTATGTAATTACATAATACGCAATTGCCAATGGTAGAAAGTCACTAAAATAAGAAGCCTATTAAGATGTTCTAGGTTTGGAAGAAATTCAGAGCATTTGAATTGACTTGAACTGAAACTTTTCACCGCAGGTGACTAGCATGCAGATAACCATTCTCTGACCTGCTGCCCCTCTTCTGACATGGCCCACCGCGGTGGGGAGAGGGACTTCCAGACTTCAGCGCGGCGCATGGGCACCTCTTTGCTCTTCCAGCTCTCGGTGCATGAGCGGGAACTGGACCTGGTGTTTCTGGATCACAGCTATGCTAAGCCGTGGAGTGCCCACCCCGATGCCAGTAGTGCCCGCCCCACCCGCATGCTCTTTGTTACTCCTCGGAGGCAGCACGAAAGTACCATGTGAGTTTGGCCTTCTCTCCTATGGGCTGCGGTCACCCTAACTGGGCAGTAATCAGTTGGGGATTAGAGTGGATTTTATTGTGGGAGATTAGGGGTGGGGTGGGATGTTTAATTCAGCATCCTTCTTAACCATCCTGAGGATGTCAGGCCTCTTGGTGAACATCTGGATTCAAGACATCTAATGAGTTAGGAAGGCAGGATGTTCAAAGGAAAGCAAACAGCTGATTGCATTTAGGATAAGAGGACTTGTGTGGAAAGAGGAATTGAAGATGATTATTTAAACGGAAGAAAAAGATGGAAGAGTTGACTTTTAAAAATCATCACATAGGATTAGACTCATTCCTAAAATAGCCCAGTGTTCTGGCTCCAACACTGGCAAATAACCTTTTTATGGTAATTTGGTTTGTTTTTCCTCCATTCACCTGCAAAGCTTAGGAGCACATGGCCACAACTTTTCTTTCCCTCTTGTTATGGAACTGTCACCATGGGTTGATCTTAATCCTTCTGATATCTGGTTATATTTTCAGCTCACCTACATAATAGGGTCAGGAATTTTTTCATAAACTTACCATTAATATATGATACAGTTACATTTGGTCTGTGCAAACTTGTTTAGCAATTCTTTTGAGCTTTAAGGCATTCTGAT
The DNA here is from genome assembly GCA_006410935.1 of Redunca redunca. NCBI lineage: Eukaryota > Metazoa > Chordata > Mammalia > Artiodactyla > Bovidae > Redunca > Redunca redunca. The sequence continues at coordinate 93,797 of SJYQ01017811.1, forward strand.
TACCTTGGAACACAAGGTGTTTCAAGATTTAGTGATATATTCTGTTTTGATGATAAAATTATGCACTTAATAATTTTATAAACTTTTTTGGAGAGGAGTTTGTTTTTGTTTGTCTCAATCTGACCTGATGTTTAATCTCTAGCACAGGTTTTAGGTTTGCTGGAAAACAGAGATCTTGTGCTTTGCTTCTTTCGATGCACCAGGGAGCCTTAATGAGCTATAAGTGCCATGACATGTGTGTGTTTAACACATGTAGAATAGTGGTTTTTATTTCATTTCCCAGCGAGAGCCTCGTTTTGTTGGCCTATTTTGGATGTACAAGTCACAGGATCTGTGATTTTAGAGAATAATTGAGCATAATCCTGATGCTTCTGATCAAGGGCATCACTGAAGAGCTCTTTTAAATAGAATTGCAAGTCTCTCTCTTAGTTATGTAATAGCTTCTTGCAAACATTGAAACTCCTGTATTTAAATCTCATGATTATTTTCTTAAAGTGAGATTTTGTGGACTTGGTCATTTCAGTACTCAGAAAATTACTTCCTCTTATAGACTGACTCCATATATGAGCCCTATAAGTGGGAGTTTGGTGTATTTTAGGAGCTCTTTTTAGGCCACTGGATCTGGAAGATGGTTGCAATGGGGGTGTAAGTGGGAGCTAGGGGAGAAGCTGGCAGGGGCTACCTCATGTAGGAATTTGATTCTCAGAGTTGGTAAGAAGTCATTGAAGGATTTTAAGCTAGAGATTGATTTATGTTTAAAAAGATCACTTTGAATTTTTGTTGTATAGATGATAGTGCTAAAGTGAAATAGATAAGACCTGGCTAGGAGACCATTGCAGAGTGGTCAGGGTCAAAGATCATGAGCCTTGATGGGACTGGCATATTACAAGTAGGGGAAAAGGGATGGCCTTGAGGTGTATTTCTTGGGTAGATCCAACATGACCTGCTGTGGTGAGTTGGCAAGAGTGGCGAGGATTAAGGGGAAAGGAAAGGAGGATGACTCTCATGTTTCTGACTCAGTAGTGCCATTAGTTGGGAGGGACCCTGGGAAGACAGGGTTGGAATTGTGGCATCAGGACTTCTTTTTGAGGCATCCAAGTCTAAGTACCTTGCCCAAAGTCTGGTCCACAAAAGATAGTCAGCTCTTTCACCCACCACCAAATCCAGCTGCACATTATTTCACTTCATTTTATAATTATTCTAGCCATTGGTTGTAATTATTCTAGCCATTGGGAACATATACAGTAGCATCATTGAGGTCAAAAAGTTAAAGTGACATTTGCTAGATAGCCAGTAGACCAGTGTGATTGACATCATATTTTGGGTGACAGAGTTATTGAACTGAAAAACACAGCACTAGGATTTCATTAACATTTTATTTATTTTTTTCATTAATGTTTTAAAATATGAAAGATCTTTCAGGTATCCACTTGTGTTTGTTTCTGTTGTGGGCTCCTTACAGAGTGAGTAAGCTAAGGTGTCTGTCTGCATTCCTAGCTATCTGTCTTAGACAGTCATAGGCTTTTACAGCATATCATTAGCTATCAGTTGACTTGGTAAGGAAAAGAAAATTTGTATGAATAATTTAGAACTTTAGACCAACATTGCCTGACAGACTCTCTGTAGTAATAGAAATGTTCTGTACCTGCTTCCTCTAATATGGTAGCCTTAGGCAGACATCTCTTTTTTTTTTCCTTGGAGAGAAAAAGACATGCAAAAAGGCAAAATGGTTGTCTGAGGAGGCCTTACAAATAGCTGTGAAAAGAAGAGAAGCGGAAGGCAAAGGAGAAAAGGAAAGATATAGCCATTTGAATGCAGAGTTCCAAAGAATAGCAAGAGGAGATAAGAAAGCCTTCCTCAGTGATCAGTGCAAAGAAATAGAGGAAAACAATAGAATGGGAAAAGACTAGAAATCTCTTCAAGAAAATTAGAAATACCAAGGGAACATTTCATGCAAAGATGGGCACAAAAAAGGACAGAAATGGTATGGACCTAACAGAAGCAGAAGATATCAAGAAGAGGTGGCAAGAATACACAGAATAACTGTACAAAAAAGATCTTCATGACCCAGATAATCACGATGCTGTGATCACCCACCTAGAGCCAGACATCCTGGAATGTGAAGTCAAGTGGGCCTTAGGAAGCATCACTACGAACAAAGCTAGTGGAGGTGATGGAATTCCAGTTGAGCTATTTCAAATCCTAAAAGATGATGCTTTGAAAATGTTGCACTCAATATGCCAGCAAATTTGGAAAACTCAGCAGTGGTCACAGGACTGGAAAAGGTCAGTTCTCATTCCAGTCCCAAAGAAAGGCAATGCCAAAGGGTGCTCAAACTACCGCACAATTGCACTCATCTCACATGCTAGTAAAGTAATGCTCAAAATTCTCCAAGCCAGGCTTCAACAGTACATGAACTGTGAACTTCCAGATGTTCAAGCTGGATTCAGAAAAGACAGAGGAACCAGAGATCAAATTGCAAGCATCTATTATTGGATCATCGAAAAAGCAAGAGAGTTCCAGAGAAATATCTGCTGCTGCTTTGTTGACTGTGCCAGAGTGACTGTGTGGATCACAACAAACTGGAAAATTCTTCAAGAGATGGGAATACCAGACCACCTGATCTGCCTCCTGAGAAACCTGTATGCAGGTCAAGAAGCAACAGTTAGAACTGGACATGGAACAACAGACTGGTTCCAAATTGGGAAAGGAGTAAGTCAAGGCTGTATGTTGTCATCCTACTTATTTAACTTATATGCAGAGTACATCATGCAAAATGCTGGGCTGGATAAAGCACAAGCTGGAATCAAGACTGCCAGGAGAAATATCAATAATCTCAAATATGCAGATGACACTACCCTTATGGCAGAAAGCTAAGAAGAACTAAAGAGCCTCTTGATGAAAGTGAAAGAGGAGAGTGAAAATGTTGGCTTAAAACTCAACATTCAGAAAACTAAGATCATGGCCTCTGGTCCCATCACTTCATGGCCAATAGATGGGGAAACAATGGAAACAGTGAGAGACCTTATTTTCTTGGGCTCCAAAGTCACTGCAGATCATGGTGACTGTAGCCATGAAATTAAAAGATGCTTGCTCCCTGGAAGAAAAGTTATGACCAACCTAGACAGTGTATTGAAAAGCAGAGACATTACTTTGCCAACAGAGGTCTGTCTAATCAAAGTTATGGTTTTTCCAGGAGTCATGTATGGATGTGAAAGTTGGACTATAAAGAAAGCTGAGCACTGAAGAATTGATGCTTTTCGACTGTGGTGTTGGAGAAGGCTCTTCAGAGTCCCTTGGACTGCACGAAGATCCAACTAGTCAATCCTAAAGGAAATCAGTACTGAATATTCTTTGGAGGATCTGATACTGAAGCTGAAGCTCCATTACTTTGGCCATCTGATGCAAAGAACGGACTCATTTGAAAAGATGCTCATGCTAGGAAAGATTGAAGGTGGAGGAGAAGAGGATGACAGAGGATGAGATGGTTGGATGGCATCACCAACTCAGTGGACATTAGTTTGAGTCAACTCTAGGAGTTGGTGATGGACAGGGAGGCCTGGTGTGCTACAGTCCATGGGGTTGCAAAGAGTTGGACATGGCTTAGCAACTGAATTGAACTGAGGCAGATGTGTCTGTTGAGCTCTTGAAATATGGCTGTGTGACTGAAGAAATGAATATTTTATTTAATTGTTATTAAGTTAAACATTTGCATGTGGCTTATAGCTACAGTACTGAAAAGCACCTTTAGGCAATCAACTGTATGCTAATGGAATGTACTTATCTTTTTAAAAAATAGCTCTTTGTCAGTTTTACATAAGCTCATTTAAAACAACTTTGTGTTTCCCTTTCATGTACCAGCATGTCACAGAGATCTAGATACGTGTACGAAAGGTAACTTTGGATCATAATTTTCTGTGGACATGGTGTGCTTATGCATACTTTAAAGCTGATTAAGGACTTCCCATGCAGTCCAGTGGTTAAGACTCTGCCCTCCCAGTGCAGGGGCCACAAGTTCTGTCCCTGGTCAGGGAGTTAAGATCCCACAAGCTGCATGGTGCAGCCAAAAAAAATAAATAACATAAAAAGCTGATCATATTAAAGAGACATTTTTGGCAATGGAACAATCATTAAATACTTATGTTGTGTGAAATATGTGTGGCTGGTCCTATTTTTCCACTTTTACAGTGAATCAGATGTCCCAATAGACGTGGAGACAGTCATATCCACCCCTGTGCCGCTCTACGACAATCAGAAGGCACGCAGTGTGATGAATGAGTGTGAACGGCACGTCATCTTCGCCAGGACGGATGCGGATGCCCCTCCCCCGCCAGAGGACTGGGAGGAGCATGTCAACAGGTAGGTTGCTTCTGAGAGGACTGGGCACTACAGGGTTCATGGTCAGTGCGTTAGAAATATCTTATATCGTTGTCGTTGAAACATATTTTTAGGAGTTTATTTCATTTGCAGCCATAGGAGTCAGAATGTTCTCCTGTCTTTGTAACTCTCAGCTCATTCTGCAGTGGGCTCCCTGGGAGGAGAGCTTGTGTCCCAGCCACCTTTGCATCCCTGACACCTCGGACATTGCCTGGCACATAGTAGGCAAGTCGTAAGTGTTAACTGAATGTATAAATGAGTCAAATTTGATAGGTGGTGACTTGCCCTGTAGTGTATATAGTACACGTTATGATACGGGAGTTAGCCAGACTACCAAAAAAATTAAATGTCCGTTTGTATGATACTGTGCTTATAGTGTCTATAACTAGGGTAGTGAAAATGTTTTGGAGTCGTATGAAAGGCTAATGGATGTTTGACGGGAGTGACTTTTGAAGATAGATTTGTAGTCTGTGCTTTTGGGGGAGCACCTCAGCCTGTTTTCATGAGTTTGCTGGCTAGTTTTGCTCTCTCATATCCTACTGACCCTGGGGACTCAGCGTTCCTCTTTAGGTCATTCGTTATTGTTTATTTGGCAAACATTTATTTATCTTGTATTTGTTGTGTAAAACTTTATGAAAGTAAAAGTTACATAGCATACAATTCACTTATATAATATGTACAACCAGTGATTTTTAGTATATTCATCACTGCAGTCAATTTGATGAACGTTTTCCTTACTCCCAAAAGAAACTCCTTACTCATTAATGGTCACTTCCCGTTTCCTGCCAACTCCTCCAACCCCTGGCAACCAGTCTACTCTCTGTCTCTCTAAACTTACCTTTTCGAAACATTTCATAGACTCATCCAGAACATGGTCTTCTGTGACTGGATTCTTTCACATAGCATGATGTTTTCAGGATCCGTCCATGTTGAAGCAAGTGTCAGTAGTTCATTCCTTTTTAATGCTGAATAGTATTGCATAGTACGGAAGTGCCGCATTTTGTTTATCCATTGATCTGCGGATGGATGTTTGGGTTGCTAATGCTTTTTTGGCTACTGCATATGAATAATGTCACTATGAATATTCATTTACTTGTTTTTGTGTGGGCATACATTTTCATTTCTCTTGAATATATACCTAAGAGTGGAATTGCTATGTCATGATAACTTGTGAGGAATCTTCAGGTTCTTCTCCAAAAGGACTGTATCATTTTGCATTCCCACCGGCAGCGTATGAGGGTTCCAGTTTCTCCACATCTTTGCCAACATTTGTCTTTCATCTGTCTTTTTCTTATTATGACCATTCTAGCGAGTGTGAAATGACATCTCATTGTGGTTTTAATTCACATTTCCCTCATGGCTCTCTTTATATGTATTTATCTCCTAAGGGAATGTTAAGGTCTTTACATCAGGAGTTGGAAAGTAGTAAACTTGCCATAATGTTGGAGGGTTCTTACTTAATGATAACGGAGGAGAAAGAAGTAATTTGGTAGGAAGAAGGGCGGGAAAGTTCGAGGCTCGTTGGAATGGTTCATGAGTTTGGTTGGAAGCAGGGAATGAGATTGAGCTGGTGTGCTTGTGTGATCAGGTGGTGGCTAGTGAAGGTGGAGCAGTTCTGCACCCTGGTTGAAGATCTTGTGGAGAAGTTCTTCGGCGTCTTGAATTGGAATTAGTCTTTTGCCCTAAGAAGGGGAAGTGCTCTCTAGAGCTTCAGATAAAGAGGAAAATTGCTGTGAATGAAGATTAACTACTAGAATATTGCTGGGGTCAATGAGTTCAGCAAAATTGGTTATCGCCCTTGTTACATTTAATAACACTGAAAATACTGACAGTGGTAGTAACAAAACAGAACTCACATTTGTCGAGTGCTTTCCAGGTGCCAGGTATTGTACCAAGTGCTTCCCATGCATTATCTCTTCTAAACGTCACAACTCTCCTGGGCATGTCCCTTCTTCATCTCTATTTTAAAAATGAAGAAACTAAACTCGGAAGTTGAAGAAAGCTTAGGAAGTCGTGGAGCAGGGGTTTGTTCAGAGCACACAGTCTGACTCCGGAGCCCAGTGTTGTCGGCCGCTCTGCCTTTTCTTTAAGGGCAGTGGGAAGAGGCCAGTGATGGCGGGACCCAGGCGACTTCACACAGATACGTGTCCCCGATGTGTTGTTGGTTGCCTTGTCCTCAGTCTGCAGTTTCAGAAAGTGCATAGGAGAATTGCATGAATTTTTCCATCAGTTCACCCTTGGTCATGGACAAAGGGTTTGGGGTGCACTCGTCATGCTTACCAAAGTCATCAGAGACTTAATAATACACATGAATGCACGTTTCTTAATTTATCAGGAGAGAGAGACAGCTGCAGGGCAGACGAGATACTGGGCCAGCCTGGCCCAGAGCCCTGATGCTCAGTAGGAGAGTTTGGGACGCTGTCCTCTTCCGGAGTGGGTGGCTAGCAGACCATCTGCACAGGGGTTGCCCTCTTCCAACATGGTAGCTGGATGGCAGAGAGGCCAAGGCACTCCTCCACCTGCCCAGTCCTGCAGAAAACACTGACAGGCTCTACTCTTTGCTCCTCTTTCTCCATGTGGACCTCTATACCTGTGTTATGCCATTGCCACAGAGTAATATGATTAATTACGGCTCAGTTTATCTCAGATTATTTGTTTTTTTTAGTGTCTGATGAGATTTTGGAGGCGTCTTTCTCTCATTAGCAACAGGCTTACATCTTCAGGTACATCACTATTGCACACAGCTAATTTCATTATTTGATGATACTTACTGGCTTCAGTCTCAGAGGTCACCACTTTTATGACCTCGTCCCCAAATTCTGGATCCGTAGTCTGTTTGGAGGTTGTAGTTAGTTCTCTCTGCTCTGATTATAATCATCTGTTGCCATTCTTTCACTTGATTTTATTGTTAAGTTGCTGCTTCTTTTCTTCCATGTATAAAATCATGTAAAATTACAGTTTGCTACATCAAGAACTCATATAGGACAGCTCCCTAGAAATGTATTTTTCCTCAGAGAGATGACTGATCTCTCTATCAGGGAGTTAGACACTTACTTTTCTTTTTTAGTGCCCACATTTTGCCCTCCTGAATTATTTCAGTAGCAGATAGCTTCAGATCACTTTTTTTTTTTTTGTCTGAGCCACGCAGCATCAGGCTCTTAGCTCCCTAACCAGGGATCAAGCTCATGGCCCTGCACTGGGAGCCCGGAGCCCTAACCACTGGGCAACCAGGGAGTCCCCAGATAACCTGCTGCACTTAGGAAATGCACCCCCCACCCCCAGCTGACTCTGGGTTTCTCTAGTAACGCCTGATCTTCCATGAAACATGACTTTAAATATCCCTCTCCTCTTGATTTAATTGTCTAGATCAGGGGTTGGCAAACTGTGGCCTGTGCGCCAGATCCGGCCCATTGCTTATTTTTCTATGACCCTTGAGCTAAGAATGGATTTTACATTTTTGAGTGGTTGAAAAAAATCAAAGGAAGACACAAGAAATTCAAAATTCAGGGTACATAAACACAGTGTTATTGGAACACAGTCATGCCCACTCATTTAGGTATTGTCTGTGGCTGCTTTTGCACTACAATTGTGGAGTGAAATAGTTGTGACGGAAACTCTAAAATATTCAGTATCCAGTCCATTTATAGAAAAAGTTTGCTGACTCCTGGTCTAGATTTGTGTCTGCATGCCAAAATCGTGTGACTTGGTGAACTTTTGAAAATGATACATATTTGCAGGTGTGGTAATGTTTCCCAAAGAAGTTGGACCAGCTTTTTTTCCCCAGATGTTTGTCAGATACCAAATTTAATTAGATGCACAGCTTTTCAAAGACATGTAACAAAATATTCCTGACATATGGTACTTCAGGGCCTTGGTCAAATAGATTTGAGGACATTGCCAGCATTTCAGTAAAAGCATCTAGTGTCCTACAGCAGATTGTCTTAGAAATCAGAACTTCTGAATTCAATTAAAAAATATTCTCTGAATCTGCTCTAATTGTATCTCTCAGTATTGTATGTATAATATCTATGTGTTAATCTCAGACAGATGTTTGAAGTTTCGATTCAAGACCTTTGAGTTGTTTATTTTCCTTCCCTCTTTCCCCGTCATTCCTCTTCCTTTCTCCTGGTGTTTAAGCAAAGAATTTTATGATCTGAAAAAGTAAGTGTGACCTTTTTCTTCTCTCTGATGTTCTTTGTTTCTCTCTGCTTGACTTCTGGTTAAAGAGAAAAAAAACCCTTTAGACATTTTAATATTGAATTAGTGTCAGAGAAAGAATTATATTTGAAAATATCAGGTTCTTCTAGGACTGGTGTGACTTTTTGGCTGCTTTGGATAAGAGAAGTCAGAAGTCAGAATGTCATTCAGTTCAGTGGGAGTGTGGAGAACATAAAATAGTCTGATCTCATCTAAGCAATGGAGAGGAGACATTTTTATACCCATGAAAACTGAATAGGTTTAGATGGGGGAGTGTATTGACTCACCACGGTTCCCATCAGCTGTTTGAGTGTTTAGACTTGTATCTAAAATTCTGTCTCCTGTTTTTAAATTTTTCCTTAATTATATCTTTTGCATACTCTTAATCTTCAGTTAGATCATTTTTTTCTGCCCATTTAATTTTCTAGCCTCCCATGAAGCACACAAAATACAGAGAATATGTTTCAGTTCTTGAAATCACTTTGTTATATATCCAGCAAGAATCGTAAGAACTTTTTCTGGGGGTTTTAGACTCCTGGTTTTTCAATTTAATTTCAGCTGTCAGTGGTGTATGGTAGTAATTTCTAAATAGCTTTCTAGTCCCCCTCCCATTTTGTTCACATCCTTTTCTTTGCTCCCATCATTTTGGGTTTCAGAATAAATACAGGGTAAGAAAAACAAATAGAGAAAACATCCTGTTGTATGATAAAGAACAAGATAATTTTGGAAATGCTGTCGGTACCTTATAAGTAAAAATTATATACACCTCATTCTCTTTCCTTGGGATTAGGGTTTGCAACCTGATTGATAGGCTTTGAGAAAGCTCAAGAGATCCTTGAACATAAAGAAATAGTATTCGTTGTTTAACCTGTTTGATTATCACTGAGCATTATTGCTGGGTTTAAGCGCTCAGTTGCTCTGTCTTGTCGGACTCTTTGCAACCCCGTGGACTGTAGCCCGCCAGGCTGCTATGTCCATGGGATTTTCCAGGCAAGAATACTGGAGTGGGTTGCCATTTGCATCTCCAGGGGCTGGGGGTAAGGCTGCAGTGTAATACTGCTTTCAAGATTTTACGTGTTCTTTATGCATATTATTCACACAGAACTGGAAATTCTAAAATTTTAACACAGATCTTTCATTTCCACTTCAAGAGATTTATCCTGCAGAGAGATTTGCATGACCATGTGAAGATGCAGAGAGATACGTATATGAGTGTATTGGGAGAGGTGGGGTTGTCACTGTGACTGTTTGTAACAGTAATAAAAGGGACAGAACCTCAGTGCCTGCCAGTAGGGTAGAACCAGCCATTAAAAGCAAGGAAGTTTATTAATAAGGAAATATTCATGTATCTCCAGAGAGCTTTTTATAACTACTTACGGACATTCTTTGTCTCTTCCCACCACCACCAAAACCCAAGCCCACCAAAGAATCACTATACATAAGAGAAGTGCTACTCATGTTAGTGTGTAGTACTTTAAATAATGTAAAGGAAGGTGAGATTATGAACCAGCGGACTGGTGATGCTAGTTTACACAAGCCTTCCTAGTCCCAAGGTATCTTGAGTCCCAACCTTGAGTAAAAGCTTCTACTCCCCCATCTTCCAAGTCCAGAATCTCTCTGCATATCAAACCACAACAAAAACTGACTAGATCCTGATGAAGTAGCAGAAATTAAGCCAGGAGAGCTGTGGGAAGATAAGAAAATGTCAGGAAACCTGAGATGGCTGCTGGAACCCCACAAGAGGTTTATAAAAGGATGAGCAGCTTTGGAGGTTGAGACGGGCATTAGCTGTGGCAACAAAAGCTACTAAAGAGAGGGTACTTCTAAAGAAAAAGTTCTGTGACCATGGACTTGGGCTGCTGTCATAGAACTTTTACTCCCATCAGTAATCATAGCTAGCCTGAGTTTTATAGATCATCTTGTCCGTCTCTTCTGCAGTCGAGGAGACTAAAGGTACACAGCCAGCTCCTAGCTCAAAGCTAGTGTTTCCCTGTACTGTGTGACTGTGGTAAGTTGTAAAACTGGAGACGTAATGTGGTAGGGGGAGATTGTATTTTACAGAAGGAAAGGAAGTTGGACTGTTATTTTCCTCTTTTCTGGAGGGTATTTACTCGTTTCAAGGACAGTGAGATGATGGTTGAGGTTGGAGGCAACGTTCTTGTGGTCCAGGCACCCTGATCTGGCAAAGGGCTCTATTTACAGTCGCCCCACAGGGTGTGTGAGTGTTGCGCTGCTCCTCAGGACCTGGGCACCTGCTGTGGTGGGGAGTGCCAGGGTTTGGATTTGTCCTCCACTGTTTACCGGGTTTAGAGTGTAGTGTGTGTACAGCTCCTCCAGTGTCTTTATTCAGCAGCTGGTTAAAGTCCCTGCTCTGTGTCAGACACTTTTAAAACAGACAAAAATCTTTGCCGTCTTGTCTAGCAGAGGGAGACAAACCAAACATAAATAAAACAGATAGGAGGTGAGGTGGGGATAGGGAATCCCGAGGCGAGAGTCTTGTGTTGGCAGTTTTAAGTAGGGGTGCGTCAGGGGGAATCCTCAGTAGAAGGTGACATCTGAGCAAGAACCTGGCGGTTGGAGAGGGCGCCACTGTTTCAGGTAGGGGGAGAGGGTGGCTAGGGCCCGGTCTGTGCCATGGGAGCATGCCGGCTGTATGGGAGATAAGGGAAGGGGCAACGCAGGGAAGCATAGTAAGCCGGGGGCTGTCATGGAGGATGAGGTTGGAGAGCCAGGGGTCCACACAGCCCATGGCAAGGGCTTTGACTCTCAGCTGACTTAAATGGGCTTGGCTCGCGGTTGTCACAGTCCTGCTTACTTTATCCCAACTGATGTGGAGTGCTACCTTGATGTCATTCCAGGCTCTCATTTGGGTCTGGCATCCACCTAAGTTTTTAAAATGATTTAATCACCAGTTTATTTTTATGGCAGGGAGAGCTGGTAAACAAATATTGAAATAAATTGGGCATTTTCTGTTACCTTTTTCTTGGTATCTGTAGGAAGATTACTGGCCAGAGTCGGAGTCCCAGAGTAATTAAGGTTGTCAGGAGTGGGGTGGAGAGGGTAAAGCTTTAGTCAGCTCCATGCTGCTGTGTGGCATTTCATCAGGTTGGGACGAGCAATAAGGTAGTTTTCTAATAGGGAATTTATAGCTGAGTTGGAGGAAGAACCATAAAGCCTCCCATAAGCAAGGTCAAAGTGTGTCAACCAGGGTCATACACTGGATGCAGAGCTGACTTATATGGGGCAGTTGTTGTGTGGCAGAAACTATGTAAAGCAGTTATCCTCCGATTAAAGATGAATTAGAAATACATAACCTATTTAAACATTTTACAAAGTAAACTTGTTAATTGTGGGATATACAGAAGAAACATGGAGAAAGAAGGAAGGTTGGTGAGGGGTGGATTGTGCAGGCGTGGGAGGCCAGCCGCTTGGTGCTGTTGTGTTTTGCCGCTCGTGCTGGTGTGAGTAGGCCTCTTGTCTTAGGGTGAGGTTTTAGTGCGGCAGGTGCTCCCTCATCCTGTCTGCCTTTTTTGCGCAGCTTGTGAAATTCAGATGCGTCTGTGCAGTGCTGCCTTGCTTCTGTTTACTACTGGATTATTTTAGCTGCTGGGTAATCAATGAGCTCTGCTAGCACCACAAAGGCATAATTCCTGGTGGCTCAGCAGTACAGAATCTGTCTGCCAGTGCAGGAGACACAGGTTCAATCCCCGGGTTGGGAAGAGCCCCTGGAGAAGGAAATGGCAATGCACTCCAGCGTTCTTAACTGGAAAACCCTGTGGACAGAGGAGCCTGACAGGCTGCAGAGTGGACGTGACTGAGCGACTACAACAAACAGCGAAGCCCCACAATGGCTCGTGTGTGTGTGTTAACACACGTGCTGGGGTGCTTCGCTGGCAGGCCTGGGGCCAGAGTCTGGGTGTTGTGCTATAGCTTGGTCCTCAGCTGCTTGGAGTTGCACTGTTTCACAGTGGGAACAAAAATCAAGACATAATCTTCTTTGCAGTGTACTGGTGCGGGGAGCGTCCCCAGGGTTTGACTCTAATTCCTCAGAGTGTCTCTTACAGGACTGGCTGGACCCTGGCCCAGAACAAGCTATTCAACAAGATCCTCAAAGCCCTGCAATCTGACCGGCTTGCCCGCTTGGCCAATGAAGGGGTAAGACTCCAGAAATCGGCTCCCAGAGGGCCCTCGCTAGCTCAGGCCTCTCGGACTGACTCACTTGTTGGGCGCTATCCCCCACCATCCCCCAACCCCAGTTGCTGACAAGGTGACCCTCAGACTTTTCCCTCTACTTCCTCCACTCAGGCTTGTAATGAGCCCGTGCTGCGTCGTGTTGCTGTGGACAAGTGTGCGAGGCGAGTGCGGCAGGCTCTGGCAAGTGTGAGCTGGGATACCAAGCTGATCCAGTGGCTGCACACCACCCTGGTGGAGACCCTGAGTCTGCCCTTGCTGGCAGCCTACCTGGATGCTCTGCAGACGCTGAAAGGGAAGGTAAGGCTGGGGTGTGGGTCTGCCCGGTCCTGGGGTAGCCAGCCTCTGCTGTGGGTGCAGGAAACGGGACTGGGACAGGTCATTGCCTGGTCAGTCTGGAGGACAGACCGAAGCTAATGTGCTTGCTATTAAAAATAGGAGACATGGTGTCATTGCACGTTCTCATTCGGCATAAATGTCTTCAGCCCTCCTGTCTCTAGGATGAGGTGTGGCGCCCCCAAACCAGAGAACATGTTTAGCCTCTACAGCCCTGCCACTTGTGGTTTGAGGTGAGGTGAGAAGGGAGAAGATAGATGAAGGGTTTACCAGGAGGAGTGTTGAGAGAGGGGTAAGAAGCAGACACCCACGGAGCTGAGAGTGGGGCGGGGCGGGGAGAGCTGTCCGGAGCAAGGCGCACAGGGCCGACGCCTCAGTCTCTGCTCATTATGGCAAGCCTTCAGTGGCAACACTGCGACTTTAATCATGCTTAATAAAGCGCCGCTACATTCCCCACTTGCTTTATTGCAGTCATGCTGTTTCCCTTTGTGGCTGTAGTGTACTGTGGTTGTAGTTACTGCACTGGACTGTGTTCAGTGTGATGGAGTTCTGGTTCTGGACGCGGACTGCCTGGCTCTTCCTTTCATCACTACTTAGCTGTGTAATCTTGGGTTAACACCTCAGTTTCCTCATCTCTAAAAAATGGCTGATTATAATAATACCTGGCTAGGATTTTTGTGATAATTTGTTAATCTGGATAGAATGCTTGGCACAAAGTTTGGCACATAGGAAACCCAGGGTAACTGTTAGTGATTTATAAGTGGTACCATTATATTTAGTATGTTTTGCTCCAGCATGGCCTCAGATAACTTGGATTAATTCAGTTTTTTACTTTTGTGGGTTTTTTTTTCTCCTTTGCAAGCAGCTGGCCAGCAACTTTCCCCAGCCATATTCCCCAAATTTCCAGACTTACTGTTTCCTGTCTGTTTGTAAGTTGAAGGATGCTGAGTTTGTTTGAAAGCAAAAGAAGACTGGTTTAGCTTCTGGGAATAAAACTCAGGACTAGATGCATTAATGAAATGCATGGTAGGAATTTGACATTAATTTATACATTCTGCCTTTGGAAAGAGAATAGCATTAGTGAATCTACCCTAGGGGACCAGTGCAGTCATGCCCAGTGTCCCTGCTTCTCTTTGTGTGCCCAGTATGCCTTGGAGGTCTTTTTCCTCATAACGAAGTTGGCACTGCTTTCCAACTGAAGTTACTGTCTGGATGTTTCCAACAAATACGTGTTTTGTGTCTCCAGTGTGCCGGGTGTTGGGATGAGCAAAGCAAGTTCTCGCTCCTCTGTCGAGCGGATTTTCTAGTGGAGAAAGAGACAGATGAAAAGGTGGCCCCAGACTTGGCCCTGGCTGCTCCTCTGCAGTGGTCACCCTGGCTCCAGTGCGAGTAGGGGGCAGCAAGGGCACAGAGTGGATGTGGGGCCAAGACGAGCCCCTGCCAGAGAGCAGTGGCTTGTAGTCAAGCATTTCCACTGCTCTCTACAACTTTCCGCCTACGGAAAGAGAACAGCGCTGGTGAGTCTGCTCTGGGGGCCCAGTGTAGTGGTGTCCAGAGTCCACTTCTCGGCTTTTCTTTTCGTGCTCAGTGTGCCTTGGAGGTCATTTCCCTCAGTGAAGTTGGCACTGCTTTCCAACTGAAGTTACTGTCTGGGTGTTCGCAAGTGAATGAAGCAGTGTTCAGATGTATTGAGCGTCACGGGCCGCTGGCGGTACTCCACAGGTACTCCACAGGTGCATGCTGCTGAGGCACAGTGCGGGCTGGCTGGGGTGGCAGAGGAGGCACAGGTAGCGAGGCCAGGCTACCAGGGGCCGTTCTGCTCTTGGCGGTGTCTCTCCCATCAGGCTCCTGTTTCTCCATGCCTGTCAGACTCACAGCAGATGTTTAAGCTGCTCCCGAAACCTCCAGTGTACCAGCTGGATGAAGTTGTCGGTGAATGGGGTCATGCTCTAGGCCCAGTAAACTTTCACCGTCAGAACTGTCTTAAAGGGAGCAGGGAAGGTACGGGCCCACCCTCCCCGCTGCCTGCTGAGAGTGATCCTGTGCTGGAGAGAACAGGCATGCTTGGTCTGCCTAGCTTCATTCAGGCAAAGGAGTTTTAAGTGTTCTGTGCTGACAAGAAAGCGAGTTTCAAGGCTTTGTCATTTCAGAGGTGTACTCTGCTACGTGTGTTTGTGTGTGCGTGCCCGCATGCTGTGTGCTCAGTCACGTCTGACTCTGCAATCCCACGGGCTATAGCCTGCCAGGCTTCTCTGTCCATGGGATTCTCCAGGCAAGAATGCTGGAGTGGGTTGCCATTTCCTGCTCCAGGAGATCCTCCTGACCCAGGGATTGAACCTGCGTCTCTCGCAGCGGCAGGTGGGTTCTCTACCACTGAGCCACTGGGGGAACTGCCAGATAAAAGGTTTTAAAATCGAATATTCAGTCAGATCCTCTACCTCTAGGTGTTGAGTGGCTCACAGTGACAAAATATCAATTACTTTTGAAGAAACAGCCAGTTTAGGGTGAAGATCCTTTGCAGTTTGACACTGTCCTTTGTTACTAGCCGTATATCCTCCTATTTCCTTGCTTGAATTCTTGACTTCAGGCCATCTGTGCCTAGAGTGAGCCCTGGACTTTGTTGTTTCTATCTGGTGTCTGTTTAGAAAGTTTCTCCCCATCTTCTGTTGGAATTCTTCAGAGTGCATCTCACTTCACATGCTGTGTCTTCACGTCCCTCTTCTCTGTTGGATGGTTCAGATCACAGCAGTGAGGCTTCTGTTTCTTCATGGCACTTCCCAGCCCCTCCTCTCTGGTGATTTGTGTGCTCACCTGAATAGATTGTAGATTAAATTCCTTTGTAGTCAGCACTAGCTTGGTGCCTTGTAACAGCAGTGTTGCATAAATATTTGTTTCCTGAGTTAAACTGAGACAGCCTCATGGTTAAAATATTCCCCTCATTTTTTGTGCAGAGCTCTTTTTAGTCTTGCTCTTTTAAAATTAAGAACACTGTCCTTTCTTGTCATTTCCAGGAATAACTTATCTTCTTGTGCTATCTTCGAACTTTTAATTTTAATTGAAATATAATTGACATATAGGGTTTCCCTGTTGGCTCAGATGGTAAAGAGCCTGCCTGCAATGCAGTGTTCGATCCCTGGGTCAGGAAGATCCCTTGGAGAAGGAAATGGCAACACACTCCAGTATTCTTGCCTGGAGAATTCCATGGACAGAGAAGCCTGGCGGGCTACAGTCCATGAAATCGCAAAGAGTTGGACACGACTGAGTGACTAACACATGTACACACGTACAATTGACATTTATTGACAAGTATACAGTATGTTTCAATATTTGTATTGTGGTAAAATGATTACCACAGTAAGTCTAGTTAACATCTCTCACTGTACATAGTTAAAGAAATTTTTTTTCTTCTGATGAGAATTTTTAAGATTTATTCTTGTAGCAGCTTTCACATATGGAGTATAGTATTATTAACTATAGTCATCATGCTGTATGTTACATCCCCTGACTTTATTTATCTCATACTTTTCGATACCTTTTACTGATTTAACTAATGTCCCATCCCATCCCTCTGACAACCACCAGTCTGTTTGTATCTATGAGTTTGGTTTTTGTTTTGTTTTGTTTTTCCATATTCCAGATACACATTAGATCATTCAATATTTGTCTTTTTCCATCTGACTTACTTCACTTAGCACAGTGCCCTCAGGGTCCATCCATGCTTTTGCATGTGGCAAGATTTCCTTTTTGTGGCTGCATACTATTCCATTGTATATATATTCCACATTTTCTTTATCCATTCATCCATCAGTGGGCACTTAACGTTTTCATATCTTGCCTATTGTAAATAATACAGTGAATATGGGGGTGCATATATCTTTTTGAGTTAGTGTTTTTTTTTTTCTTCAGGTAAATACCCAGAATTGGAATTCCTGGATTATGTGGTAGTTCTCTTTTTAATTTTAGGAGGAATGTCTATTAGTGTTTTTCATAGAAGTTGTACCAATTTACATTCTCACCAAAATGTACAAGGGTTTCCTTTTCTCCACATCCTTGTCAGCATTTGTTAATGCCTGTCTTTTTTGATAACAGCTGCTCTAACAGATGAGATGATATCTTGTTGTGGTTTTGGTTTGTATTTCCCTGATGATTAGTAATGTTGAGCGTCTTTTCATGTATAGTGTATAAGACTTGTATATTTTCTTTGGAAAAATGTCTATTCAAATCTCCCACGTTTTAATCAGATTGTCTTACTGGTGTTGAGTTGCATGAGTTCCTTGTGTGTCTTAGATATTGACCCCTTGTCAGATCCACGGCTTGAAAATGTTTTCTCCCCTTCAGGAAGTTACCTGTCCCTTTTGTCGGTGTTTTCCTTTGTTTTGCAGGGGCTTTTTAGTTTGTAGCTCCACTTGTTTATTTTTGCTTTTGCTGCCTTTGCTTTTGGTGTCAGATCCAAAAACATATTGCCCAGACCGACATCAAGGAGCTTACTGCCTATGTTTTCTTGTAGAAGTTTCATGGTTTCAGATCTTCATTCAGAATCTAACCCATTCTGAGTTAATTTTTGTGTATAAGGTAATACAGTGGTCCAGTTCATTCTTTTGCATGTAGCTATCCAGTTTTCTCAATACCATTTGTTGAAGAGACTGTCCTTTCCCCGCTGTGTTTTCTTGGCTCCTTTGGTATAAATTAATTGACTGTACACGCATGAGTGTATTTCTGGGCTCACTGTTCTCTTCCATTCTTCTGTGCGTCTGTTCTTGTGCCAGTACCATACTGTTTTGATTACTGTAACTTTGTCAGATAGTTAGAAATCAAGAAGCATGATGCCTCTAGCTTTGTTCCTTTTTCTTAAAGACTGTTTTGGCTATTTAGGGCCTTTTGTGGGTCCATACAAATTTTAGGATAATTTGTTCTATTTCTATGAAAAATGCCATTGGAATTTTGATAGGAATTGCATTGAATTTATACAGTGTATTGCTTTTTGGGTAGAATGGACGTTTTAACAATATTAATTCTTCCGATCTGTGAGCATAGAATATCTCCATTTATTTGTGTCTTACTCAGTTTCTTCAGTTAATGGCTTACAGTTTTCAGGTAAGATGTTCTCATTCCTTTTACCTCCTTAGTTAAATTTAACCTGGGAAGCCCTAGTTAAATTTATTCCTAGCTATTTAATTGTTTTTGATGCATTGTAAATGAGCATATTCTCCATTATTATTTAGAAATGCAACAGGTTTTTGTATATTGATTTTGTATCCTGCAAATTCACTGAATTCATGTATTCTAATGGTGTTTTTGGTGTCTAGGGTTTGCTGTATGTAATATGATGTCATCTGCAAATCTGTAGTTTCACTTCTTCCTTTCTAATTTGAATGCCTTTTAGTTCTGTTTCTTGCCTGATTGCTCTAGCTAGGACTTCCAGTACTGTGCTGAATAAAAATGGTGAGAGTGGGCATCCTTGTCTTGTTCTCATCCTAGAGGAAGGGCTTTCCGTTCTTCACTGTTGAGTTTGATGTTAGCTGTGGACTGAACTTTTCCCACCTGCATCACCATCGTAGTCTTTATCCTTATTTCTCAACCTTTACTTGTGTTTGGCTGTGCTGGGTCTCTCTTGCTGCATGGGCTTTTCTTAGTTGTGGTGAGCGGGGCCTTCTCTTAATTGTGGACATTTTGACTTTTTGCGGGCAGTATGAGGTTCACACAGACATTCTTTTTCAGTGGAAGCATCAGCAAGTCTGTAATCTATATTTACACATCTTTGAGGTCACATTTTTGGTAACTTGTAATGGTATAATATGGAACCACTGATAGGGAGAGCAAACTAAAATGACTCAGATTTTTCAGCTTCACTGGGGGTGGTTAGTGTCCCAGGCCCATGTTTTCAAGGGTCAACTGTATACACTGCATAGTAGGCTATAGTACTTGGAGCATAGTAACAAATTTCTTTAACACTCCAGAGCTTGAAGGCAGTGTACTAGAAGAAAATGCAGAATTTTATTTTCTTTTTAACTTATAAAATCAACTGATGTTTGTTGAGGAAATTTAGAAAATATAGAAGGAAAGGAAAAAGCTTCTTCATATCTCCATAAAGTTTATTATTAACATTTTCGCATATTCTCTTGCTGTATTTTTCTTAATTAGAGATGATTTTTATTTTTTCTGTTTTACCTTTAACATTTTAGCAGGGGACTTTCCTATATTATTGGAAATTGTTTTAAACATTTTAACTTAGTCCATAAGATCTGATTATGTAGATAATGTGCTTAGCCACTTCTTGGGTGTGCCTCGATGTTGCTTCTACTCCTCGACTATTACTGAGAATGAATTTATCTTTTGCTTACCTGCTACCCTCTGTGTGTGTGTGTGTGTGTGTGTGTGTGTGTGTGTTTCTGATACAGTTTTAGGAAAGGGATAGGAGTAAGTTTAAGTCTCTCGATGCATATCACCAGATTGGTTTCCAAAGGACTGTGTCCATTTACCTTTAATGATGGAGGGTGTATTTTTAACCATCCACTTGTTTGTACTTTTTCTTGTGAGGAAAGTCTGAGAGGCGTCGTTGGAATCTGTCCTTAGCTCACAGTGGGGCTGGATCCTCCCGCCTGAGCCTGGTAGTGGGGTCTCCTGCCTCACACTGGAAGCATCTTCATTCTCCCTTGCTTCTAGATCCCCACGTTGATTGACCGGATGCTTGTGTCCTCCAACACAAAGACTGGGGCTGCAGGAGCTGAGGCCTTGTCCCTACTACTGAAGAGGCCCTGGGACCCTGCCGTGGGGGTGCTTTCTCATAACAAACCAGTAAGTTGGACTTCGCTATGGCCCGTGAAGTTTATTTTAGATTCCAGTCTCAGAACCTTGGCAAGAGGATAATAAATGGCGTGTTTAACTGTATTCACTAATAACTGGCTGTGTGTCATGCTTTTCATGGTTTCCTGAGCAAATCAGCATTGGTGAGGATAAGATAGGTCATGGGGTACGTAGGGTTCCGTGTGGGAGCCTCCCTCACTCACTGGCTTTCCGATGGGGTCTTACTCTGTAGAGCAAACTCCCCGGCTCTCCTCTCATCCTCATCGCCTCCTCCGGGCCTTCCAGCTCCGTGTTCCCCACCTCACGCCGCCACCGCTTCTGGCAGTCTCAGCTGTCCTGCTTAGGCAAGGTATGTGGGGGGCGGGGGTCGGCTCGAGAGGCAGACAGATGCTCAGTGCTTAGTGCACTAGCACGCTCCTTCATGTACAAGAAGCGGGGGCCGAGATGCGAGGCGGATGGACTTGGATGTGGCGCGTCCTCCAAGGCTCTGGACTGCCGGTGGTGCTCCTCCGGGGCTGGTGGCGCTCGTCCGGGGCTGGAGGGGTCAGGGAAGGCTAAGCAGACTGCAGAGAGGGGCGGAGACTGGGCTCATGGCACAGCAGCCCCTCTCTCCTTCAGGTCATCCCTGTCGCCACCCACCTGCTGAACAGTGGGAGTGGAGTGGGAGTGCTGCAGTGTCTGGAGCACATGATCGGGGCTCTGAGAAGCAAAGTGCTGGAGGTGAGGCTGCTCCTCTGTCAGCTCGCCACCGCTCACCCGGCATTCTGCACCCGTCGGCGGCGGCCTATCTCACTGTCTTCTTTCTCTCCCCACAAAGATTCACAGCCATTTCCCCCACAAGCCCGTCATCTTGATTGGCTGGAATACAGGAGCTCTGGTGGCCTGTCACGTAAGTAACCCCGTCTTTTTCAGAGGTTGGGGATCAGCTGGTGCTGTTGCTGCAGATGGCTACTGTTGAGCCAGGCACTGTGCTGAGTGCTTTGCCTGCGTACTTGGATTTTAAACTGTGGGAAACAAGCTTTGTTTTTTAACTTTATTGTGGAAAATGTTAAGCGGAAATTTAAAGGGAGGATAGACTAGTGTAATAAACCCTTTGGGCTCCTCATTAAGCCCTACCAGTAATCAGCTCAGAGCCAAGGTCTTTTTCATTTTACCTCTGCCCACTTTCAGCTCCCTCCAGTTACTTTGAAAAAAAACACCAAGTATTTTGTTTATATATATTTTAGTGTGTAGTTAAAAGACGGTTACTCCTTGGAAGAAAAGTTATGACCAAGCTAGACAGCATGTTAAAAAGCAGAGACATTACTTCGACAACAAAGGTCTGTCTAGTCAAGGCTATGGTTTTCCCAGTGGTCATGTATGGATGTGAGAGTTGGACTGTAAAGAAAGCTGAGCGCCAAAGAATTGATGCTTTTGAACTGTGGTGTTGGAGAAGACTCTTGAGAGTCCCTTGGACTGCAAGGAGATCCAACCAGTCTATCCTAAAGGAAATCAGTCCTGAATATTCATTGGAAGGATTGATGTTGAAGCTGAAACTCCAATACTTTGGCCACCTGATGTGAGGAACTGACTCATTTGAAAAGACCCCGATGCTGGGAAAGATTGAATGCGGGAGGAGAAGGGGATGACAGCGGATGAGATGGTTGGATGGCATCACCGACTCAATGGACATGAGTTTGAGTAAACTCCGGGAGCTGGTGATGGACAGGGAGGCCTGGCGTGCTGCAGTCCATGGGGTTGCAGAATCAGACACGACTGAGCGACTGAACTGAACTGAACTGGACTCTGTTTATTAATTTTGAAAGGGAGAGGTTTTCTCCACATAAGGGACAAGAGCAGCATTTGTGTTCTTTTGGTTGCATTTGTTCTTGGTGGAGGATAAAGGAAGGACTCAAGCCTTGCTCATTCCCATGATGGAAGCATTAAACCTCCCATCTTCCCAGAGGTTCAGGTGGGGTCCCCTGAGGGCCCTGGTTCTCTTGGTGGGGGCTGCTGGTGTAAGCAGACGTCCTGTGTCTGTCCTCTTACTGCCCTACTGTGTGGCTGGTACACCTGTGTCGTCACCTCGGGGCGTGTCATCACCTGGGAGTTAGAACCGGGCAGGAGGAGGTGGGACTGGCCGGTGGCTTCTGGGTAGGCTATAGCCGTGGGGAAGTCAGCTGGCCTTGAGGCAGGCCATGCCGTTATTTGCAGGTGTCGGTGATGGAGTACGTCACTGCCGTTGTCTGCCTTGGGTTTCCTCTGCTTACCGTGGATGGCCCCAGAGGGGTAAGCACGGGGCCTGTGGGTGCCGGGCCACCGGCTGGTGGGAGGACAGGAGTAGCGGCCTGCCCCTCCCAGGCTGCTGCTCAGAGGCTGCGGCTACCCGGGGGGCTCTCTTGAGTGGGATTGCCAGGCAGTGTTGAGCAAGTATCAACTGGCTGACTGTAAAACCGGACCTGCTCAGGATGTGGACGATCCCCTCTTGGATATGAAGACTCCAGTCCTCTTTGTCATCGGTCAGAACTCCCTGCAGTGCCACCCTGAAGCCATGGAGGACTTCCGGGAGAAGATTCGGGCGGAGAACAGCTTGGTGGTGGTTGGGGGAGCTGATGACAATCTCAGGTGGGTAGCGTCCCTGGGTGCTGCCAGAGTGCCGTGTTGGAAAGATGCTTACTTTAAAAAGTTGGAAAAATTGTACCAAAAAATTCTATATACTGTTCATCCAAATTTCCCAAATGTTAACATCTTGCATAACCAAAAGTAATTGTCAAAGCTGGGAAGCTGACATGGATATGATACTGTAATCGAGTTTGCAGACTCGCGTCTCATCACTGTGTCACTGCTGCTCGTGTAGTCCTGGGCCGAGCCCAGGCCGCGCGTGGCCGCCGCCGGCTGTGTCTCCTCGGCCTCCCCTAATGTGACGCTGTTCCTCAGCCTGTCTGTCGTGACCTTGACGCTCCCTAAGAGTGCTGCTTTGCGGACTTCCTCAGTTTAGGGTTTGACCTTGTCTCGTGGTTAGGTTGCAGGCACAGCTTTGCAGGAATGCCGCGGGGCTCGTGTGCCCTGCGTGTGTCCTCGGGGCTGCGTGACGTTGCTACGTCCTGCCCTGGCGAGGTCACCGTGGATCACGTCGTTAGGGTAGTGTCTGCCAGGTTTCTCTACCGTTGCTGTTCCCTTTGTGGTTAGTAGTTGTCTTGTGGGGAGAAGATATCTCAAGATGCTGTAATCGTAGTCTTTGCCATTGGGCTTTCACTGGGGTAGGCATTTCTTTACATTTTCTTCCTGGTAATCCTGAGGATGAATTTGGACAAAGATTTTATTTGTCATAGGCATCCTTTTATATATTTTGGAGTATAAACAGCCAGAGTTTGGAAGCGATTTTAAGGGGGCATCTTTAGTCATTGAGATGGCCGTTCTTCCCTTTCAGGCTCTGCCAGCGGGGCCTTTAGTTACATTTTCATGAAATGTACTGAAAAAGAGATTGTGTCCTTTATCGGCCTCCTTTCTCACATGCTCAGTCTTATGTATTAGCTTCTATGAATGTTTTTACTGGAGAGCTTAGAGGGAGTGCCTGTTCCCACCTGTCTTGTCACTTTCTCACCCAGAGATCCTTTGGAGAGAAGCCCTCCTGGCCTTTGTCATCTGACAGCTTCTTGTGGACCTGGAGTCTAATCCTTGGATGTTCAGGGCAATGCTTGCTTGTAAATATACATTCTTTCTTATTAATTCAGACATTCTTACCTATAGGAGAATAGACTGTTGAGTCGTGGTGAGGGAGTGGGAGGGGTGAAAACACCTTTCGTTAGAGTCGCATTGTGAGGCTGCTTGTGAGACATATTTGCATGGCGTTGAGGGCGTTGGACTGAGAGTCAGGAGACCTCAGTTTAACTCTTGGCTCCTTTGCTTGGGTAAATCGCTTAACTTCTGGGACTTGGTGTCCTCATCTGTAATACGAGCACGTTACATGACAGGGCTAGAGGGCAAACAGCAGTGAACTGGGGCCTCAGGATGTGGAGGGTCAGAATCTTCCTCTTCATCTTGTCACTCGGTGCCCTGTTTCTGTCTCTGCTGAGACCCCAGGCAGAAGCCAGGGGATTTAAGTCTGGCTTTCAAAGGGGAGAATGCAGCCAGCGGTGGTGGATTTCCCTGATCGCTTTAGAGCTAACCTGTGGCCACCTTTCCTGGTAATATCATTTCAACAGCACCTAGAAGTCTCAGCGTTTGGAGCTGTATGGGGGACCGCAAGATGAGGTCCTCGCAATCAGATAGAGCTTACCTGTGAGGCCATAGGTATAGGGCTTCTGGAGTGAACAGTCCCAAGTACCTTCCATGTTCTCTTTGGTTTGTTACCTGTGTTGCTTTGTGTCATCCCCACAGCTCCATGAGGGAGCTATTAGGGTTCCTTATTTTGCAGATGTGGAAACTGAGGTTCAGAGAGGTTGCAGACCTGCCTGTGGGCTACCATTATCTTCCTTCTTAGGTTTAGAAAAGAACCAACACAGAAGAGAAAGCCATTCTTACTCACGTTTGTTCCCGTGGAGTGTGGGAAAGTATGTCCTCCTTTTGTCTCCTAGAATAAGCAAAGCCAAGAAGAAGTCGGAGGGGCTGACGCAGAGCATGGTGGACAGATGCATTCAGGTGCACAGCTGCTTCCCGCGGGTTTCCTGTCTGTCTGTGACACTTTAGGCTCGGTCTCCTTGGCAGCATCCTCCCGACTCTATGGAGGACTGGGTATCCCCTGGGGCCTTTGGGGGACCTAATTCATAAGCAAAGAAAAGGGGGAACGAGGGAGGGGAGGGAGAAGGAGAGTAATGATCGAAGATGTGAGCAAAGGGGTGGGGAGGAAGGGTTCACTGAGGAATGGTGAAGGGTGACCACCCAGATCGCCACCCCACACCCTGGGCACAGGGCCTGGGCTCCTGCGGGTCCTTGGCTGAGTATAGGGCTTGTGCTGGGCTTTGCGAAGTAGGAGGGACAGCACACTGGTTTCAAAGCTGGGGTGACTCCATTTTAGTTGGAACTGCTGGGGAGCTTCCTGAGGCCTGGGCTTCTCCTTCCCCCAGGACGAGATCGTAGACTTCTTGACTGGGGTACTTACTCGTACCGAGGGGCACGTGGGCTCCGAGCCTCGGGATCAGGACGCCGAGAAGAAGAAGAAGCCTCGAGACGTGGCCCGCAGAGACCTGGCCTTCGAGGTCTCAGAGCGGGGCAGTCGACCTGCGTCACCAGCTGCCAAGCTGCCTGCCTCCCCCTCGGGCTCAGAGGTAATGCAGGCAGAGAGGGGGCGCTGTTGCTGGGGAGTCAGCAGAGTGGGTTCCTGTGCTTCCCAGGGAAGGCTGCTGGCCTTGCCAGGCCTCGGAGTTCCTACAGGGGGAATCCCTGACCCGGAACTGCAAGGGGACTTGATGATTGACAGTCCATCCAAACGACCTTGACTTGGCCCTTGTCCTCAATCTACTCAGGATCTCTCCAGTGTGTCCAGCAGCCCCACCTCCAGTCCCAAGACCAAAGTGACCACAGTGGCCTCTTCCCAGAAGTCCAGTCAGATTGGAAGCACCCAGCTGCTGAAGAGACACGTGCAGCGGACAGAGGCTGTGCTGACCCACAGACAAGCCCAAGGTGCGGCCGCCTGATCCAGGGGCCTCTCTTGGCTTCTGCCTTCTCAGTTGACGTCATGTGGCAGTTGAAAAGTATTGGCACCTGCCGCTTTTTCCAGACATATCTGTCCATGCAGAATTAGGTTGGAATAAATACTGAGGGCTGCTTTCACGGATAAACTATGACACAAGGTTTGTGCATTGGTGTGACTGTGTCCTCCACTAATTATAGCCCCGACTTGGCATTCGGGCAAGTTCACCTTCATGAGCCAACTCCATGTATACTAGCCTCAGATGTTTTTTCTGACTCCCAGTTGGGGAAGCTGTGTCTTCTCTTCAGGCCCAGCCTTTCCTGCAGTCAGGGAGCTCTCCAGGTCCTGCAGATGGGGCTGGCCGTGCTCATCAGATACCAGGGCAGCTCCAAAGCCTCGTGCCTGCCCTTGGAGAGTTAAGATTCCTACACTGGGACTTCCAGTGATGTTTTTCAGGAATCTCTGGAGATAGGTTTTCAATTAGGCTGGGAAATACTTGTTCAGTTAAAATTAAGAGTTTGGAAAGCAGTGACCATGATGTAAGAAGCTGCCCTGCCCCACTTTGATCCAGTCAGCAGTCCTGAGGTGAGGCCTCTTGGGCCTGGGCCAGGAGCGGGTATCCGAGAGTCTCCGGCTAGGAAAGAGGCAGCAGCCAGAGGTGGCTGTCAAGCAGACAGACTCCTCGGCTGCGTTTCTTGTCGTGGAGCCACAGGGTCAAGACTTAGACCCAGGCCTCGTCAAGGTTGCCCAGAGGTAGCTGTGAGTGTGAGTGGATCGATGGAGACACAAAAAGAGGCCAGCCCACTGAGGTCCACACGGATTCTCTGTGACCCGCACCGTCCCCAGTGGTGGCCAGAGTCACATGGGCGCTGTCCCCTCGGCTTTTGATGAAGAGAGAGACAGCAGTTTGTGATGTTTCTGGAGGCAATGACTAGTCAAGGCCAGAAGGCCTTCTGCAAGGCTGACTGGGAGCTGGGTGCAGAACGGGACCCAGAGCGGTGCGGAGGAGAGCCGAAGCACAGCCACCTGGCACAGGCAGAACTCGCAGGCAGTGGGTGAGGACAGCTGGGGTTCTGGGCCCTCACCAAGCGCCTCACCCTCCTCTTGGCACTTGCTGTTGCTCATGGAATCCGGGCAGCGGCCCCATGAGGCAGGTACATGCATTATTTTCAGTTTATGGGTGACTCCAAGGAGCTGCTAAGTGGCAGAATCAGGTATCATTCGTCAGTAATCCCAGGAAAAGCCTCTGTTGACCATTTTTCAGAACATTTTCATACCTTTTCTTACTCCCTCTCTCTCTCCTTTCTCTGGCTGGCTGTGATTCTGTAATTCTCTCTGATTCATTCCAGCTCAGTTTGCTGCTTTTCTGAAACAAAATATGCTGGTGAGGAAAGCTCTTCCTCCCGGCACCTCCTCCTGTCTCTTTGGTGAGTATCACTCTCTCCTCGCCTGCACCCTCCGCTCTCTGCTTCTCTCCTCCTCCCTCTCATCTCTTCCCCAGCCCTGCTTCTCTTTTGTCTCTGATTCCCCCTGTTCTCTTCTCTCCGCATTTTTCTTTTTTCTTTGCTGTCCTTTGGCTTACTCCATAGTCTTTGCTTTCCCCCGTCCACTCTGCCTCTCATGTGGTTTTCCCCTTTCGGGTCTCACTGTGGTGGCTGGCTCTGCTTCTCCTGTGCGTGCCGATGGGCCATTCCCTGCGAGCCTGCATCTCCCTGTGTTTTTCTCCTTGCCTCTCATTTCCTGCTTCCATCCTGGTCTCTGCAAGTACGGAGCAGCATAACTAGAAGTCTCCTTTCCCCTTTGCCCTCCTTCCTGTGCTGATTTTGGTCCATGTGTCCATCCCCTAAGCAGTCCTTCCTTTCAGCTGATTGTGGCCTCACTGTGGTCTGGAGTGGTTCCCTGCGGCCCCACACCAGCCTCCCCCTGTCACTCCCACCTCCCATTTTTCATGTGAGTCCAGCCCTCTGTCTCCTTCCTCCTGCCTTTCTGCCCCTGATTGCCTGTGCTGAGAAGGACTGGGTGTGCTTCTAAGTGAAAAGAGGAGGGGACCTGTGAGCAAGGCTGGAGGATAACTTAAGCGTCCAGGAGGCTTCGCTCTGTGCAGGATGTCTCTGTTGGATTTGGTGGACAGGGTGGCCTTTCTCAGTCCGGTTACCACTGACCTGGGGACCAGCTTGTGACCTGGGCCCCTGTTGCCCTGTTACTTCAGGGTCAGAACTGTAAAGTCGTCTCAGCTGTGATGCCCCCGCGCCTAGTAGTTACTCGAAGCCAGCCTGGAGTCCTGGTGATAATCCTTCCCATGGTCAGCGTTTGACAGGCAGACCCTCAGCCTTGGGCCCTTGAGGGGACTCAGAGCTCTGGGGACATCTCCCTTGTAGGGAGGATGGAATAGCCTGCTCCTCTGTTGCTTGTGCAGAACACATTGGCTGGCCTCCAGCCAACGTGGGGAGGGCAGGAGGCTTGTCACAGTCTATGAGTCCGGGAAGCCCTGTTGAGGTCCACTTCGGTGAGTCCCATTTGTTCGGCAGAGTCAGGATGGCATCTCCTTCCTTTCTGTTAATACTGATTCAGAGCTCCTTCCTTCCGAGCCCAGGACAGGGGAGGGGAGGGGACTGTCCTCGGAGAGGGCTGTTGTAGAGATGAGCATAAGTGGGTCTGAAGGAGTGGCCTTCTTTGTGGACACGCTGGGCCGGTTCTTCCCATGCGGCCATGCTGATGCTGGTCCCGGTCATCAGTGTCTGTCGGGCTTCTCTGGATCGTGGAGAACTTCACCGCAGCTCCATGTCTTAGTTCCTATTTCATCAGAACAAACCGAGGAAGCTGAGAAAGAGGAGCTCAGGGTCCAGCTGAAGCGGCACCATCCCTCCAGTCCCCTTGCTGGCAGTAAGACCTGCAAGCGGCCGAAGATCAAGGTGTCCCTCATCTCCCAAGGGGATGCAGCTGGAGGGCCTTGCGCCCCTTCCTCAGGGGGCACGCCAGAAGGTGAGTGTCTCTTGGCCTGCTTAAATGACAACCAACGGGACCGTCCCAGAGACACAGCATTGCCCCCTTGGTGGCTACTTGCTGGGCGGTTCCTCCTCTCCCTCGGCGCAGCAGGCGCCCAGAGAAAGACAGCAAGGGTTGCGCATGGGGGAGAGTGGGCAGTGAGCTGGGATCAGGGAGGCAGGACAAAGATCAGAGGGAGCTGGGGGTCATTCACAGCATCGTACTCTGTTTCCTTTTGCTTTCAATTAAAGATGATAAAATATTCCAGGAAGTTTAGAAAACAGAAGGAAAGATAACCCCCAACTCTTCCCTACTCTAATGTAGGGTTATCCTTCCTTTTTCGTCTTTCAGTCTTTTCTATAATATTTTGCACTTAGCCTGGACTCTGGGACCCTGAAAGGTCAGCACCAGTCTGGACTGACCAGCGGCCTCGGGGTCTTCTGTTTTGCAGCTGCAGGAGGGAAGCCCCTCACCATGATGTTGGGACAGGCGTCCACGGGGGCCACAGAGCTCCCCGGGCTTCTCGCCACAGCCAGGTGAGTCTGTCTGCTGGTCGGTCTGTCCCCTGCTTTCCCCTCACCTCTTCTCAGGGTCCAGTGAGTGCTTTGGAAGACAGTGGATGCTGGAGTCTGTCTTGTGAACGTGACTTCTTTCTGAGTCAGGTGTTTTTTCTTTGGGTCAACTCAGAGTTGACTTTTACTTAAAGTTTACAAAGTGTCCTGTAGCTCTTGCTTCAAGACCTGAAGTCTTTCCTTTAGGCTGGATTCAGAAGGTGAGACAACACCAAAGTTCTGGCCTTGCGTCCGTTGCTGAAAGCCTCGCTGGGCCCCCGCTGGACCCTCCTGGTGCTGCCACAGACCTTAGGTGACGGAGTTCCTGTCTTTGTCTCCAGGTCAAGTGCTTCTGAAGGGGGCGTCTCAGCCAGCCAGGCATCCTCAGTGGTCTCCAGCAGCGCCTCGCCCAGTGCCTTGCACACACTCCAGGGCCGCCTGGTGGCCCCGTCTCCTGGCGGCTCCCTCCCAGGTACCTGCTAACTCAGCACCCCCCACACCCCACCTCCACCTCCCAGCCAAGTCTCTCTGTCTGCTGCTGGAGGGTGGCCCTGGAAAAGCACTGTGGAGCTAGGTCTAAGCGGTGCGCCTCTGGGTCTCAGGCTTATTGTAGAGACTTGGCATGGAGAGGGAATTAACTTTGAGGTGGGGGAGTTCGGGGCCTTAACATCTGCAGGGAGTAAATGTCCTAGTCTGTAGGTGATGTCTCTTGTACTATAAGGAAGGAGTCCCTAACCTGCAGGCCTTGGCGGTCCTGGTCAGTGACCTGGTAGGAACTGGGCTCCACAGCAGGAGGTGAGCTGTTGGCTAGCGACCCAAGTTTCATCTGCCACTTCCCATTGCTTACATTACTGCCTGAACCATCCCCACTGCCCCTGCTCCAATTGTCTTCCACAAAAGTTCCTGGTGCCAAAAAGGTTGGGGACTGCTGCTATAAGGAGAAATAGCAGGTAGGTTTCCAGCTGTGTTGGTGTTTTTCAACATGTCTGGTTGAATAAAGCTGGAAATGGTACTGTACAGGGCATCAGCAGAATGAGACATGTTTCTGCCAGGCTGGTCCCCTCACCCTGCATTGAAAGGCTAGTTGCTTGAGCCCAGCAGGGTGCCCCATTCTTCCAGAGGACATTCCTCTTTGCTCTCGGGCCACTGGACTGTGTGCAACGTGAAGTCTAAGTCAGGTATTGGGGATTCTTTGGCTTGCAAGTGGGTCCATGTTTTCCTTGGTGTTACTGAACCCATTCAAATTTCAGGCCAGGTGGTTTGGAGCTGGCTGGGATGTGCAGAGTGAATCCAAGACAGTGTGTCAGGAATAGTGGGCATCTGGCACGTGTGCTTGCGTTCTGGCGTGTCTCTGTGGGCACCAGAAATGTCCAGGGGAAAGTGTCGGTGTCTCAGTTGGTCACTGAGGATGTCGGGCACAGCTGCTCGTGAGAAGGTGCCCCAGCCCGTGCTGATGTCTCTCGTGTCCTCCCTTAGGGGCCGCGTCAGCCAGCAGCCTTCTCCAGGGCCTCAGCTTCAGCCTGCAGGACATCAGCAGCAAGGCCTCTGGCCTCCCGGCCAGCCCCTCCCCCGGGCCAGCCCCGCAGGTGCACGTCTGCCTCCCCTGGGCAGGACAGGGCGGGAAGGGAGGAGACCTCCTCAGCTTAGCTGGTTCTGGCAGGGACACTGGGTCAGGGACAGGTAGCCTCTGACTCCACAGCGGGGCACTGCCAGAGGCTAGTGACAGGTTTCTAGATCTCTCTGTATCTTTGCTTTCTTGGTTGTAAAATGAGGATAATGATAGTACCTCCCTCACAGAGCTGATGTGGGGATTAAATAAGAAAATATGTGGAAATGCCTGGCAGAGTGCCTTCCATGGGGTAGGCGCTCAGTACTCGGGGAGGTATCATGCACATGGGCCCGCCACACTGGACTGTTGCAGCTTCTGACTGGCCGGGCTTGTGCCTGCAGGCCACCAGTGTGAAGCTGCCCACCCCCGCGCAGAGCCTGGGCACCGTCACCACGGGCGCCGGCAGCATTGTCCGCGCTGTCCCTGTGGCCACCGCCCTCTCCTCCTTGGGTGCCGCTCCCGGTGGGAAGCCCACAGCCATCCACCAGCTGCTGGCCAATGGGGGTCTCGCTAAGTTAGCAAGCAGCCTCCCTGGCCTGGCTCAGATCTCTAACCAAGCATCAGGTGAGTCTCTCATGAGAACTGTGGGGATCTTCCTTCAAGACTGTCCTACCTTGCATGGGCAAGGTATGATGTTGAACCCAGCCACATAGGGTCCTGGCCTTGACCTCTCGGGATTCAGCTCTGTGGTTCCAACCCCAGGGAACGTGAGAGTACACAGGCTGTTCCTGTTGCTTTTAGACTGACTGACAGGGCCTAGATGACCCAGCTGGGGAGGAGACCACGACGGGAGGCCGGGTGGGGGAGTGTCACATGGGTGGTCAGGGGGACGCTCCAGGAAAGGGAAGTGGAGGCTGGGACAGAAAAAACCTATCACTCTCTGTCTCTCAGGCTTGAAGGTCCCCACCACCATCACTCTGACCCTGCGTGGCCAGCCCAGCCGGATCACCACGCTGAGCCCCATGGGCACAGGAGCAGCCCCGTCAGAGGAGCCCGCCTCCCAAGCACTGCCCTCCAACTCACAGGTGAGTCTGTCTGGGGAGCCCAAGGACATGGGCCCAGCGTTGAGCGACGGGGCCCAGCTGGCTAGCTGGCTGGGGGAGCTGGGCTGGTCGGCAGGCCCGCTGCACCTCTGCTCTCGGAGTTTGTGGCTTTGTTACTGTGATTGGGTTTTGGGTTTTGTTTTTTAGAAGTATAGCTGATGTACAGTGTGTTCGTTTCAGGTGTACAGCACACTCGGTTACACTCTTTTTCAGATCCTTTTCCCTTTTAGGTTGTCATAAAACTGTTGAGCACAGTTCCCTGTGCTGTACAGTGGGTCCTTGCTGGTCGGAGTCTGTAGCTTTGAGGCTGAGGGAGTCGTGGGCCTCTTTACGGCTTCTTCTCTGTAGCTCCCCTGGATTGTGTGAGGATTAAACATGAGCTTTGTTCAGCACTGGGTCAGTGCTCGTCTTCTTCCCCTCTCCATCCTTTTCTGCTCTTTTCTTGGCTTCACTGTTCAGAGGCTGAGTAGGAGCAATGTGGTAATGTTCTTTATTTGACTCTCCAGCCTTGGGCCATCCCAGATCTTTGTGTTCATTGTTGTCTTTTCAGGGTACAGTTAGGTTTTTATAGCTCTTACACAGGAAGACACCATCAGTTTCTCTTAGCTGAACTGATTTCCATTGTGACCTTTTCAAGTAAAATATTTCTAACTTTAAGTCGTGATCTGAGGGCCACCCAAAGATCAGAGGTTAACAACAGAAAGTCCTGACTCCAGCAGTGCACGTGCGCTCCTCGCGCGTCTGGTTTTCAGCTGAGGCCTCCTGGGTGGGGCCCTGGTGCAGCTTCCATGGCTGAGGCCTAGCTGGTCCCCTGACTGCTGCCAGGCCAGCCCTGCCGTGGGACTGGGCACCGGTGCCCTCCCACCTGAGCCTCCCCAGGGGAAAGGACTGCTCAGAGGTGGTTACCCTGGCTTCATGCAGAGAGGTGCAGGTGACTTATTTTATTCTCTATTCTTTTTAATTACAAAAGTGATTGTACTTACTTTAAATAATCCAGAAGTTATAGAGATCATATAATTTATAAAGTGAAAATTTCCCATGATACCACTCCCAGGGATGATAGCCCCTGTTGGTAGCTTGATACGCATTTTTCTAGATTATTCTTTCTACAAAATTCAGTATTTTACTCTTTTGACAGAAATTAGACCACAGAATATGGCTGTTTTGTGACTAGCCTTTGTTTGTGAGACACATGGGGGTCTTTCCCTGTCCTTTCCATGGGGACTTGTGTATTTCTTGTCAGTGGCTGTCTCATGCTTCCCTGGGCTGATGGACTAAAGTGCGTTTCACCAGCTCCTGTTAGAGAGCTATGTTCTATTTTTCAGTAGCGTAAATATCGGTATGGTGACCACCCCTTGTTCACAATTTCTGTATACCTCTGGGAGATTTCTGTAGGCTGGAGACGGTAAGCTGGGGCCTGCACATTGAACACGCAGCTATTGTTTAGTCAGTAAATCGTGTCCCGACCCTTTTATGACCTCATGGACTGTAGCCTGCCAGACTCTATGCGTGGGACTTCCCAGAACATCTGGCTAGCTGCTGACTAATTGTCCTTCAGAAGGGTTTGTTCATTTACAGTTCAAGCCACAGAGATGAGAATACTTCTTTTCCTCCACCTTGTTGATTATGAAACTCAGTATTTTTAATTTTACTAATTTGATAGGTAAAAAGTGAAATTGTTTTAATGTGCATTTTCCTGATTACTTATGAGGTTGTGTCTTTAATGAATTACTTATCATATTCTGTATCTACTCAATTCATAAAAATTTTTATATATGCAGATTTTTATCCTTTATACAAATACGCAAATATATTATACAAATTGTATATGCTTTATTCCAGTCAGTTACTTATATATATATATATATATATTTTTTTTTTTTTTTCTGTTGAAGTATTAAGTTGCTTGTCTTTTAATTTTTGTTTCTGGGTCTTTTATCAAACAGACATTTAAAATTGTTTATGTAGTTAAATCTTCAAATTCTTCCCTCTATGACTCTAAAAGTTTTGTGTCTTAAGAAAGCTCTTCCCATTGT
This sequence comes from Redunca redunca, assembly GCA_006410935.1. NCBI lineage: Eukaryota > Metazoa > Chordata > Mammalia > Artiodactyla > Bovidae > Redunca > Redunca redunca. Next base: position 127,537 of record SJYQ01017811.1, read on the forward strand.
CAGGATATAATCTTTTTATGTTTTTAAAATTTTAATGCCTAAAACTGTGGTGAAATTTGCTTACATACAGTTTACCATTTTACCCTTTTTAAACTGATGGTTCCATGCCATATCCACGCTGCTGTACAGCCGTCACCGTGCGCCTCCAGAACTTGCCCATCATCCCGTGCTGAAACTCTGTGTTTGTATTCTCTTACATTGCTTGTGTTCCTTTGCTTACCTTCAGTTGTTCAGTCCATTTGGAATTTATTTTCCACCCGAAGTGAGGTAAGGATCTGACTGACTGAGTCCGTTCATCTTCCATTCATTTGAAGAGAGCTGCCCTCACATTCTAGATTACCTACTGTACACACAGGACCTGTCAGTACCCTTGACCTATTTCTGTACTACTTGATTATTGTTTGATAATGCATGTTCTTAAGTATCCAATTATGTTTCTAGTTCCCTAAGATCATCTTTATTCTTTTCTTTTTATAAATAATGAGTTTTAAGATTTGTTCATTGCCATTTTGGAATCGAACTGAATGAGCACAACTGTTTCTTTTAAGTCAGTTAAAATGATTAATTACTTTCAAACATTTCCTAATATCAAACTGTCTGAATTCCAGATTCAGTATTTGTTCAGTATGTCCTATTCTGTTTTTATTTTTTGCACATTCCTAAATTTTATTGTACACGTATAAGAAACAAGAACTTCAGAGGTAACGCAAGTCTAGCCTTGATTTACTTTTGTTTTACTCAGGATTTTGACATCTATGTCTGTTAGTAAGATTGGCCTATAGTTTTCTTACTCTCTGCTCTTGCTTTTTGATGTATGTCCTTTCCTTGTCCACTTTTAGAATATGGGAAATATTTTCTTTCTCATATTCTAAAACATTTATATAGTACAAAAATTACCAGTTTTTTGATGGTTGGATGGAAATGACCTGTAAGCCATTTAGGCCTGTTTTCAGGCAGTCTTAACCTTTGTTGATGACACACTGATGCCCAGCTAGAAGACAGATCCTCGCGAGTTGTGTTCCTTTTCTTTTAGATGGTCCTCTTCAGCTTGCTCTGGCTGGGGGCAGGTGGGGGGATCTAGTTAGAGCTGAGAAGAGAGCAGAGGTCAGCGAGAATCATTTTCCATGACTAAACTGAAGGACTAATGCTTGATGGTGTTTACTTGAGAGCTTAGTTTTTAGCTGAGTGAAATGGGTGTGCCAACAGGGAGGGTTCTAATGGTGATTGTTTTCTTTTAGACAAAGGAGGTGTTTCTAGGTTAAGGCTTGCTGATTCAAACATGTTTAACAGTTATTTCAGTGTTCAGACTGCCAGACAGTATGACCTCAGGGAAAGCTCAGGCCTTCTGTCTTCAGTTAGCTGTGTGACCCTGGGCAGATTGCTTGGCCTCTCTGTGCATTTTCTCATCTGGTCTAGTGAGGAGGTTGGCAGAAGTCAGTGACTGTTGTGGTGGTGGGCTTAGTAGGGTCTGTCTCAGAAAGCTCTTCTGGCTCTGGGAAGATGGATTTCTAAAAGTTGAGAAACCACCACCCATTTCTGATGTTTATATGACAATTGGAGATTTGAACACTGATTGGATTATTGTTTATTAAGAAATCGTTAATCTTTTTAAGGTGTGATAATAGTTTTAAGTTTGAAAAATAATCTTTTTTAAATTTGGAGGTTATAGACTACAGTATTTATGGAGAGAATGAATTTAAAAAAAGAAAAGCTTGTAAACACTGATAGACTTCTCTGAGGTCTGTGCCCTTATTTATCTCTGTTGTTCCCGGTGGAGATGAATACTACTGTGTGTTTCCTTATGAAACTGGACCATTATACGGCCCTACAGCTGCGAAGCTGCAGGAGAAAGGGGAGACAGTGTGGTGCCCTGCGTCAGGGTCCTGGGAATGGCCTCCTTGACTGTGATCACAGTGCCCTCGTCAGGCTGGCAGGCAGCCTCCAGCTGTCCACCCAGCGGGGTCATTGCTCCCATCACTCCTGGTCTGGACAGAGCTCATCTGTGCACATTCCAGCCCGCCCTGGGGCCGGGCCAGCGCGTGGGCCACGGAACCTTTCAGGTTTTGATTGTCAGACCTTTCTTCATTCCTCCTCACCTGTGTCCTCTCTCTCCCCCACCCCCGCCCCCCCGCCCTTTACTGCCTCCTCAGAGACCTCTTAGGAGTTTTCCAAAGGCGGAACTAGAGAAATAGGGAGAACCTTTGTGGAAAAAGGCCAACTCCTTCTACTTCCTTCTTCCCAAGCTGCAGGGCTCAACAATTCACAGCATCCTCCACAGCACTTAAAAAATGAACATGACCTAGAGCAATGATACTGCCAGAGCAGTCATGGAAAACTTCTCTTCAACTCTGTCACTCTTAACAAGTCACCCGTTTCATTCTTTCCTTTTTTTTTTACATAATAATAGGAACCAGTGATTATGGTTGACACACACAGGTGCTTTGTACAGATCGGCTGGTGTGTAGCCTCACAGCAGCCCTGGGGGCTGGGGAGTGGGTGCCCTCGTGTCTGGCTCACAGAGGAGGGAAAGGAGGCCCAGAGCATGGAGGCCACGGCCCTGAGAAGCGGTGGCGGTGGCTCTCTGACTGCAGAGTCTGTGGCTGCCAGAACACCCGTCCTTGTACCTCTACCTTCCCCCACCGAGCATTATTGCTTTGGAATAAGTTCTCAGGGCGGGGTAACCGGCTTAGTAGGAGGGTCGGTTGTGCTGACCTGGCAAGCTGTTGACCTTGTTCACTGCCTCTCCCGCCACAGCGCCTGCCTCCAGCCCCCTGAGGATGCTGGGCCACACGTCTTCCTCTGCCAGGCTGGTGACGGCTGCTGCACGGTGAGGCCTGGGCGGCGGTGCGGGCCTGCTGAGCTGTCCACTTGTCCAAAGACCTTTTTAACACAGTCATTCTTGCCTCTCTGTCAGCTGTCTTCAGGGCTGGACCTCCGGGTCTTGTGTAATCATGAGGCAAGGTGATACAGCACCAGCAACGGGACCCCGTACCCCAGTCACTACAGATCTGATTCCCAGAATCTCCAGGTCCTCAGCAGACCTGACTGGGCACGAATCTGAGGCACTGCTTCCCCGTCAGTAGCTGTAACTTGACCCAAGAAGCGATGTCAGACTGCTCACTGCATCGTGATAAAGGAGCACCTCTTGGAAGTCTGTGCCTCCTCACGCCAAGTTAGGAGGAGGCATCTGTGTGGTCCGGGGCTGTAGGAGTTGAGGTCAAGAGCCCTGTGCTGAGGGCAAGGATCATCCCGGCCCCCCAGCTGGCGGCTCAGTGCCAGGGGCTTGTTCTGTCCGTCGTTGTCCACCGAACAGTCGTGGGAGAGGTCTTTCCAGGCATCACTCACTGTGGGAGCCACGCTGGATACCAAGTGCCTGCTGAGGCCTGGGGACTCCACTCCCAGCCCACGAGAGGGTGCAGAGAGCCGGGCTGTCCCCTTTGAGCCCCTTTGGCCACTTCCAGACCTGGGGACAGCAGCTGCCGGGAGGAGAGAGCCAGCTTTTCTTTTTTCCATCGTGTTTGGGCAGTTCTTGTATTCAGAAAGGCTGAAGAGGACGAAGGGGATAGCAGACAGAGTGGCCTGGAGGGCACATCGGTGATGAAGACGTTCTGGGCTTGAGGCTTTGCATCTGGCACCTAAGGAACTGTGGATGCGACTGGAGATGAGAATTTGCCTGGCCAGAGTAAAGAAGCCCCAGCCTCTGAGATTTCTGTGCTCAGCAGTGGAGCAGGGACAGCTGCCAGGTGAACACCTTGGCTGTTTGTCCCGTGAAACTGACATCAGGACAACAGATGCCATGCTTCGGTGTTTCTCTGTCAGCTCTGTGTGTGATTCTCGTCTTCTTGCTCAGAAGTGGGAGGATGATCAGCACTGACTCTCCTGTGCAGGGTGCTCAGTACCAGCCTGAGTCCTGGAGTTGGAGGTCCCTGGAGAAATGATTACTGAGGGTGGAGCCCTGAGCCCTTCCTTACCTCCTCATGGCACTTGTGTACAAAAGTATTTTTAGATTTGGTTTGGAATCTATCCTCCAGAGCAGGCTTCTTTCCCTGTTGTACTCTAGAAGGTTTCCAACCCAGGTGTAAGGCATCCCACGTATGACTCTTCAGTATCTGTAGGCAGGGAGGACCCACAGCATACCATGGCTGGACCTGTGGTGAGGGTCCTGACCTGGGGGCAGTGCGTATCCAAAGCAAGCCACCTGTGTTCAGTCCAGGAGCCTCCGTCCAGTCTGAGTGGCAGCCATGAGGGAGCCTGTGGTATAAGGGAATCTCAGACAAGGCAGACTGGGGGTCCAGGCAGGGCCCGGGGCAGTGCACACCCCAGGCGTGGATTGGGCAGGTTATACACTGTACCCCCCGCCCCCCAACCTCCTGCCGAGCTTGTCTCCGAAGTGAGTCACACAGAATTAGCCTGCCTCCTTGCATTAGTGGGCAGGTAACTGCTTTCTGATATTCAGGCAGCATTCAGTAAGTTGGAGGAAGATATGAAATGTGAAGAAGACATCTGGGGTCAGGGGTATGGTGACTTTACAGGTAAGATTGTAACACACCAAGAGGAACTGAGGATAGCGAGGCTGTGAGGCCTATGTGAAGCTTTTAGCGGTTACTCAGCGCAGGTTCCTGAACAACCCATTCACGACTTAGGCGTACATTATAGTCAGCACTGGGGGGCTGCTCTGAAAGATGCTGACCCCCCATGGGCTGGGGCCAAAGGAGAAGCTGAAAAAACATCCCACGTTTGTCTCAGTCCTAGTAAGCTTCCCACGAATGATTTCCTGAGGCTTGGCTTATACACCAGGAAGGATGCCAAAGCTGGAGAAGGGGAATAGTCGGAACCTTGGTTCTGCTGCACTGTGGAGGGACGGGCTAAAGGGGGAAGTAGTTGAAGTCCCTAGAATCATGCTCCCCAATTCCGTACTTCTCTAGCCACAGTTCTCGAAGTGGAGAAGGAGCTTTCCTCTGCCAATCACGTAGCAGACCCGGAGTCCCTGACCTCTCGGCAGGTGACACTGCTGGCCAAAAGTGTAGAAGGATCCATAGGGCTTTAGCTGAGTTCTTGGGGGACAGGTATGTGTTGATGCCCTGTGAAAGCAGTCTTTGAAGATGAGGTCGCTGATGGAGGAAGATCTGTCCTCAGCTCCAGTGCTGGGACAGTCCTGGGCTGGATAGGGTATCGAGCTGAGCTGCTGTGACAGTTCTGTTTTTCCATTAGGCAAAATAATTAAAAATAAAAACAGATTTTGGATTGCTTCAACATGTCTTCAGTCAACTTCTTTTATTTTGGTAACCACCCAGTGGAATGGCACAGAAAACAAAAGCTACAATATTATGGTAATTCCGCTGACCATCCTCCTGATGCCTGCAATACCCACGAGGTGGGTGCTGTAATTCCCCTTTTACAGATGAGGAGACTGAGGCACAGAGAAGCCACACAGCAAGACTGAATGCAGACAGTCTGCTACCAGTATCTGTTCTTCTCTGCACTGTGCTGGGATTCTGAAGTGGGAGACCGGAAGTGGAAATTAGCACAGGAAGTGAGGGGATGGTGGCTTAGCCTTCATGTGACTCCTTTCAGTTTAGACCCTAGGCCCACCAGGCCTAGAGTGACTGCCGCTGCCCTGGTGGGCTCTTGGCTGGGCCTGAGTCAGTAGGTGGGGTCCCTCACCCTTGATCCTGAGAGATGGAGCCTCTTTGTACATCCTATCCCTCTGCTGCCCTCCAGTAATTAACGACTTAGTGATGAATGAAAAAATTCCAACCTCCGTGCTATCTGTGATCTTATATCTAAGAGGACCTTCCTGAAAGTAAAGTGAAAGTGTTAGTTGCTCAGTCGTGTCCAGCTCTTTGCAACCCCATGGACTTTGCAACTTCTCTGTTCATGGGATTCTCCAGGTAAGAATACTGGAATGGGTTGACATTTCCTCCTCCAGGGGATCTTCCTAACCCAGGGATCCAACCTGGGTCACCTGCCTTGCGGGCAGATTCTTTACTGTCTGAGCCACCAGTTCAGTTCAGTCGCTCAGTCATGTCCGACTCTTTGCGACCCCATGAGTTGCAGCACGCCAGGCCTCCCTATCCATCACCAACTCCCAGAGTTCACTCAGATTCACCTCCATCGAGTCAGTGATGCCATCCAGCCATCTCATCCTCTGTTGTCCCCTTCTCCTCCTGCCCCCAATCCCTCCCAGCATCAGAGTCTTTTCCAATGAATCAACTCTTCCCATGAGGTGGCCAAAGTACTGGAGTTTCAGCTTCAGCATCATTCCCTTCAAAGAAATCCCAGGGCTGATCTCCTTTAGAATGGACTGGTTGGATCTCCTTGCAGTCCAAGGGACTCTCAAGAGTCTTCAACACCACAGTTCAAAAGCATCAATTCTTCGACGCTCAGCCTTCTTCACAGTCCAACTCTCACATCCATACATGACCACAGGATAAACCATAGCCTTGACTAGACGGACCTTAGTCGGCAAAGTAACGTCTTTGCTTTTGAATATGCTGTCTAGGTTGGTCATAACTTTCCTTCCAAGGACTAAGTGTCTTTCAATTTCATGGCTGCAGTCACCAACTGCAGTGATCTTGGAGCCCCAAAAAATAAAGTCTGACACTGTTTCCACTGTTTCCCCATCTATTTGCCATGAAGTGATGGGACCAGATGCCATGATCTTGGTATTCGGAATGTTGAGCTTTAAGCCAACTTTTTCACTCTCCTCTTTCACTTTCATCGAGAGGCTTTTTAGTTCCTCTTCACTTTCTGCCATAAGGGTGGTGTCATCTGCATATCTGAGGTTATTGATATGAGCCACCAGGGAAGCCCTTAAATCCCAGGTGCCTGCCTTCAACCTTGGAGGCCCCGTGGGTGGAAACTGTGGTTCTGGTATACTGCTGAAAAGGTCTTCACATGCAAGCTCTTCTTGTTTCCTTCCTTACTAGAGACCTCATCTCACTTCAACTCCAGTCTCACTGATGGGTGTGTCAGATGAAGAGGGAGGTAAAGATTAGGTTGTTTAAATGATAGCTGTCTCAAACTTTAGCAGTATAAGGACAGGGCCATAGCAGATTAGGATGCAGAAGAAATTCTGTTCCCTTTTTATCTCCCTTTCCAAAGCCCATGTTTTACTCAGGGTTGATGGCTGCAAGAAGCAGGAAACTTCACTACCCAAATTAGTTCTAAAAGGCAATACTCTCATATGGTGCCTTCACTGACGGGCAGCCTGCCAGTCTCCGCTTGCTCTCCTGAGGACGCCCGCTGAGCTGGCATGGCCAGGGGCCGGTTTTGACTCTGTCGTCATGGGGTTTTCCATCCTTTTGTGAGTGGCCAAATTCTGAGCACAGTGAGTCTGGTTGGCCCAATCCCACGTGCAGGTTGGTTCGTCTTATATCCCTTCTCACCCCAGTTTGGTAACATCCAGAGGATGAAGTCATATGGCCCATGTTTTTGCCTTTCTGAGGGATTAAAAAACAAAACTGCCTGAGCTATTTCGGTGTGTGTGTGTGTGTTTAACTTACACTGAGAGCATAGGGACGTCCCATGTTCATTTCATCCAGTTTCCTCCGGTACTTAAAGTTCCCATAACTAATAGTTCAGTCTAAGTCAGTAAAGATTGACAGATTTGACTACATAGAAATTTAGAACTGTGGTTGGTTTAAAAAAAACACCTTTTTTAAAAGTGTGAAATAAATTGTGTATGTGTGTGTGTGAAAGAAAACAGAAAAGAATGGAAATATACATATCTACCCATTGGCAGATACCCTGCAGAGGATAAAAGGATTATGGAGAAAGAGGTCCATATGCAAACCCAACAGATGCTAAGCAACATAATGAAGCCTCCCAGCACACCTAGGAGAATGGCCGAAACAGACCAATAAGGACGCAGGGAGAATGCATCTCTTCTACGTTACTGGTGGGAGCATCAAACGGGTTGCTCTAGTTTTTGCTATGACTACATATTACGTTTAATATCCAGGTGGCTCAGTAAGAAAGAACCCGCCTGCCAATGCAAGGAGACGTAGGTTCTATCCGTGGGTCAGGAAGATCCCCTGGAGTAGGAAATGGCAACCCACTCCAGTATTCTTGCCTGGGAAATCCCATGGACCCAGAAGCCTGGCGGGCTACAGTCCATGAGGTCGCAAAGAATCAGACATGACTGAGCAACTATACAACAACAAAAATGGACGTTCTGTGGATTGAATGCACCATAGTTTTTGTTAACTGCTCGCTTGTTGAGTGCCATCTTGATTGTTTCCAGTTTGGGACTATTGCAGATAGAGCTGCTGTGAGCATTTCTAAGTGGGTTTTTGTATAAACTTTCGTTTGCATGTCTCTGGAATAAATGCCCAGCAGTGAGATTATCAGGTCATATGGTAAATTTTTATCTTTTGAAGAAACTGTCAAACATTTTCCTAAGTAGCTCTTCCATTTTATGGTCCCACCAATAATGTAGTCGGTCTCTCAGTCGTGTCCGACTCTTTGCAACCCCATGAACCGCCGCACACCAGGCCTCCCTGTCCATCACCAACTCCTGGAGTCCACCCAAACCCAAGTCCATTGGGTCAGTGATGCCATCCAACCATCTCATCCTCTGTTGTCCCCTTCTTCTCCTGCCCTCAATCTTTCCCAGCATCAGGGTCTTTTCAAGTGAGTCAGCTCTCCACATCAGGTGCCCAAAATATTGGAGTTTCAGCTTCAACATCAGTCCCTCCAATGAACACCCAGGACAGTAATGTAGGAGAGATCCATTTTCCCTGCATCCTTATACTGTCTCTCTTTGTTGTTTGAGCCATTCTGGGCATATGGTGATGTTTCATGTTGTTTAAGATTTGTTGAGGTTTATATGGTCTAGGATCTGGTGGTTCTGCCCTCTTGGTATATTTTCTGTAGGTGCTTGAAAGATTATACTGTGGGATGGAGGGTAAATGGTGATACAATTCTGTTGCTTGATGGTATTGAGTTCTTATAGCTTATACCCTTGCTGATTTTCATCAAGTTCTGTTGGTTGAGAGAGTGCTGTTGAAATCTCCAGCAATAATTGTGGAATTGTCTGTGTCTCCTTTAAGTTTTTGCTTCAGATATTTTGCAGTTCTGTTATCTGGCGTGTACCACTTAAGATTTCTGTGTCTTTTGGTGGATTGACCTTTTTATCATTATGTAATGTCCCTCGGACTGCAAGGAGATCCAGCCAGTCCATCCTAAAGGAAATCAGTCCTGAATAGTCATTGGAAGGATTGATGCTGAAGCTGAAACTCAATACTTTGGCCACCTGATGTGAAAAACTGACTCATTTGGAAAGATCCTGATGCTGGGAAAGATTGAAGGCAGGAGAAGGGGAAGACAGGATAAGATGGTTGGATGGCATCATCAACTCAATGGACATGAGTTTGAGTAAATTCCAGGAGTTGATGATAGACAGGGAGGCCTGGCGTGCCACGGTCCATGGGGTTGCAAAGAGTCAGACAAGACTGAGCGACTGAACTGAACTCAATGTCGCTCTGTACCTGGTTATTTTCTCTGCCCTGAAGTTTACTTTCATCTGACAGACATTCACATGTCACATCTGATTCCATTTCTGGTTTGGGTATTTTTTTATATTTAAAAAATCATCTTTTACTATTTTTGGCTGCTCTAGGTCTTCGTTGCCGTGCGTGGGCCTTTGGTAGTTGTGGCGAGCTCGGGAGACTGTTGGCTGCAGTGCATGGGTTTCTCACTGCGGTGGCTTCTCTTGTGGAGCACCGGCTCAGGGCGCATGGGCTTATTTCCCCCGTGGAATGTGGGACCTTCCTAGACCAGGGATCAAATCCGTGTCTTCTCTGTTGACAGGCAGATTCTTAATCACTGGACCACCAGGGAAGTCCCATGATTATATTTTTTGTACCCTTTCTTCTATTGCTAAACATCTCCAATTATTTTCTATAATAAATTCCCAGAAATAAGACAGTCAAATGATATGAATATTTTTTATGACTTACTGTTATCTAAGCAGCTTGTGATAAATTATGCCCTCACCGGCAATGTATAATGCTACTTGTTTGTTTTTAATTTCACTTCACTTTATATTTTTAATTTAGAACAATGGAACAGTGGGAAATGTTTCCTTTTTCTTTCTGCAGCTCAGTTCCCAAATTAGAAATTTCCTGTTGAAGGAACCACATATCCCAAGTTCTAATTTGGGACATACGGGGATGTGATAAGAAGGGCGATGGAGAAATGGGTAATCTTTTATTTGATGTCATAGCTGCTTACATACATGAACACAAGCCCACACTCACACACATGAACATTACACGTGTACGGGCGTTCGTGCCTCACACCCTCACGAGCACATCACACATGAGTAATAGCATTTGTGCATGCACCAGTTTACTCCTAGGTTTTGTCTTATTCTATTTGGTCTGCTATAATAAGATGCCACAAATTAGGAGGCTTATCAGTGAGAAATTTATTTCTCACAGTTCTGGAGGTTGGCAGTTCTAAGACCAAGATGCCTACACATTCAGTGTCTGGTGAGGCCCCCTTCCTAGGCTGTCTCTTAGCCGTAACCTCCCTTGGCAGAAGGGGGCAAGGGAGCTTTCTCGGTCTCCTTTATAAGGGCACTGATCCCATCAACACGGGCTCTCCCTTCATGGCCTGATCGCCTCCTGGAGGCCCTGCCCCTGTTGTGCCGTCACACTGGGCTTGGGCTGGGAGGGCACAACGTGAGACCACGGCAGATCCCTCACGGAGCCCCTGGCTGGGCGGGGGGCTCAGTATGGCCAGGGCATCCTTGGGGTCTGTCTCTGGCTTCTTTTATTCCCTTATCCTTGCCCAAAGTCCCCACTGCTACCAGTTTCAAAAGTTTTAACCACTGGTCTGGGAGCGGAGGTTGACTCTGGGACAGGAAATGAGGATTTGGAGAGAGAAGCCTCCGAAGAAGGTGAAAGCAGAGTTTCCTCTCTCTGAGATGTGAGTGAGTTTGACTAAACCCCTGGGTAGAGCTCTGGATGGTGACTGGAGGTCTGGATTCTGACAGACTCATGTCAGGAACCAGGGCTGGCACCTGCCACATGGGTGGGGTTGAGTAGCAGCTTCGAGAGGCAGTTATGATTTGTGTCTGTGGTGTCTCCCTTTTGTTTTTCCTAACATTTTAACAGAGTTTTGTTTCTCTCCTTGCTTAGTCTCAGGAGAGTGTGTGTGTGTGTGTGTGTTCAGGGGAAGCGGATGGGCTTGGCCCGTATCTCCACCAGTAGTCAAGAGCGGCTTCTATCCCTTCTCCAAAGCGGGGTGGGAAATTGGCCAGGTCACTGGCGGGAAGAGCTGCTCTCCTGCAGGCCCACCAGCATCTGGGGCTGATGGAATGAGAACCACTTCTCCAGAATGAACCTGGGCATGGCTCCTGTGTGGGTCAGAGCCCTCTGGGAGCCACTCAGAGGCAGCTGGGGAGTTCTGAGGGGGAGGGTGCCAGGAGCCACCACGGGAGATCCCACCCACAACAAAGGCCATGCGGGGAAGATCTGACGGGCAAAGGCGGATCAGGACTCGAGGGGCTCCCTGGACCAGCTCGAGCATCTACCCCAAACCAGAATCTGTCTGTCTTACTATTTTGTGCCTTTCACCAACTCTCCTGACATTAACAGGGGGCTATCCCCGACCACCTTTCTCTGGAGAATATCAACATTACTGCTGCTGCTAAGTCGCTTCAGTCGTGTCCGACTCTGTGCGACCCCATAGACGGCAGCCCACCAGGCTCCCCCGTCCCTGGGATTCTCCAAGAACACTGGAGTGGGTTGCCATTTCCTTCTCCAATGCATGAAAGTGAAAAGTGACCACTGTGAAGTCGCTCAGTTGTGTCCGACCCTCAGCAACCCCATGGACTGCAGCCTACCAGGTTTTTCTGTCCATGGGATTTTCCAGGCAAGAGTACTGGAGTGGGCTGCCACTAGCTGATACGTCTTCTGGACATGAGAGGAGTATTTCAAATCAAACCCCCTCTGTTAGCATTCTAGCTTGCTTGGCAGGTTTATCCAGACTCTTGCAGCTACGCATATGATTGTTCACAGCCTCCCAACTGTGAGAGGCATGGGAAGCCTAAAACATAGAGCCTCTCAAAGAGTTAAAAACTATTAGAGTAGTGCTGGTGTAAGATTTCGTTATTGGGCCAATGCTTGCTGCCAAGTTCCCATATCCCTTATCCACTGTGCACCTGGGAGTGCATTAGTTAACAGAGTTGGAATGTAAGAAAAACAAGTGTAGCCTTGAAATTAACCACATCAGACCTTTGAGCTAATTGGTTCTTTCTTGTAACTCACTGCATCTTTGCTCTGTGAGAAATGTAACCCTGTTTAATACTTTCTGAGGCTGACATAGATTAGAAACGTAAAGAAAAAACACTTCAAGGGAAAATAAGTTTTCTGGTTGAGCAGCCTTTATCAAAAGAGGGTCATAAAATGTCCACAGGCCTTCAAGGCCAGAAGATAATGTACACAACATCATTTGTGGGAAAGGTATGCAGAAAAAATCCTGGCTTCAATAGGGCAAAACTGCTGGAGTGTTTGGGCTGATTCTGCATGACCTTGCATTTTTCATTTCCCTCTATGTACAAGTCAAGGTATAAAAGTCCCTTTTGAAAATAAAGTTACAGGCCTCGTTCACCGAAGAAGCTTGGTCATCCCGTGTCTTTCTTTCGTTTTCTCTCTCTCTTACTCTCTTTTTCAGGCTGATCCCTTGGAGCATAGAGGCCTTCTGTGTTCACTTATCTGCCTGGGCTTCTAAGACCTGAACTGGAAGGCGCTCTGTGTCTTCACTCCCCTGGGAGACCGGGAAGGCACCTATGGCCTCTGTAAACAGAGCAAGTCCCATGTCTTGGGGCTTTATTAGCTTTCTGTGTAAACCAAGGAATATCAGCTTCTATTCTTTCCTCTCTCATTCATTCATTCATTCATTCGCCAACACCATTTCTCCTGAGGGTTCCCCTGGATCCTGTGAGGGCTGGACCCCAGCAGGAGGGGGGTTCTGATGCTGACTAATACGTATAAATACCGTAATAATTCAGACGGAAAAGAACTTGGGTGGGTCCAGGACACCTGTCCTATGGCCTGCCTATAGTCTCTCAGTCGTGCCCAACTCTTTGTGACCCCATGGGCTGTAGCCCGCCAGGCTCCTCTGCCCATGGGTTTCTCTGGGCAAGGATACTGGAGTAGTTTGCCATTCCCTTCTCCAGGGGCTCTTCCTGACCCAGGGGTTGAACCTGGGTCTCCAGCATTGCAGGCAGAGTGTCTACCGTCTGAGCCAGCAGGGAAGCCCACTGTCCTATGGAGACAGGTAGAATTGGGGATTGGTGGTGAGCAGGAAACACTGACTGCCCTGAGGGAGCCTGCATTCTGGGGCGAAGATAGAGAATGGGTCTAGCAGTGGCAGGATGGACGAAGCACTGGGTGCCTGAAGGCACGTGGGAGGGGTGCCCGAGCCAGTCAGGCTTCCCCAGACTCTTCTGAGGCTGGAAGGAAGAGCCAGAGCCGTGGGGAGATTGCTTTCCAGGTCAGTGGTTTCTGTGCTTCTTGGTCCGAGGAAGGGCCAGGCAGCTGGGGAACTGAAGTGGGGCCTCAGGACTCAGCCCAGACAGGCTGTGAGGGTGGGGATGTCACTGTGGGGAGGGGGATGCCATGGGGGTGTGGAGTCAGGAGACTGGGAGGAAGCAGGGCCAACAAGGAGCCTTTCACGCTAAGACCTTTGAGGTTTGACTTGAGGGCAGTGGGGGGTATTGGCCAGGTTCATGCAGAGCTGGAATGGGAATGAGTCTTAATTTACCATCTGACTTCCTCAACACACAAGGCATCTCAGATGCGTTGCAGCCTCTCTACAAGTGGCGTCACAGTTCCCCCAGCCACTCTTGGTATTTTCGTTTTAGCTTTTCTTCTCCGGCTGTGCTGGGTCTTCATTGCTGCGTCTGGACTTCTCTGTTGCAATGCACCGGCTTCTGATTGTGGCGGCTTCCCTTGGTGCAGAGCAGTGCTCTCGGGTCCTTGGGCTTGAGTAGCTGCAGTTCCCGGGCTCTAGAGCACAGGCCATGGACTGAGTTGCTCTGCAGCTGGTGGGATCTCCCCTAATCGGGGATCGAACCCCTGTCTCCTGCACTGGCAGGCAGATTCTTTACCACTGAGCCACCAGGGAAGCCCCCTACTCTTGATGATGACTATAGATAATCCTTCTGCACGCAGCTCCCGTAGATCTTTTTATTCCCCAGAGTTGTAGGCAGCCTGCCTAGATTTCTCCCCAGAAGCTGCCTTGCTGATTGCCACCCAGGCATTGAACTCAGTAGCCCATGAGCAAGTGATGTCCAGCCCTGGTTTCTAGGATTTGGCTCCCTGGCCCACACCCTGCTCCCCCACAACCCTTGCTCGTGTGGGAGGGGAACCAGACAGCTCCGCACAGGACCTGCGGCTGAGACGTGGCAGTGAGCTCAGGGACCTGCGTTTAAGTGAGACAGTCCTCATCAGGTGGTCACCAGCTAGTCATCATGTGTATACACAGCAGCTCTGTGGCAGGTAAGCCTTCCCGGGCCCTTGGCAGACATTACTAATCCATTACGTCACCTTCACACTGAGTCAGCCCGAAGCTGCACACAAACCATCAATCAGAGCTGGTACCTGCCGATCTGCCATCCTTGTTCCAGACCAGACAGGATGCAAAGGTCAGGGTGACTCTGAGTCAGAAGCCAGGGTGGAGGGCAGTGGTCAGTATGCCAGGGATTTCAAAAGCCCTGCGGTAAAGGCAGGGCAGGGGATGGTCAGGCTGGCCAAACAGAAATTCAGGGAAGAAGCTGATGCTTCACCTTCACCCAGAACCTCAGTTTACAAAGCACTTTCACTAAATGCCCATGACTCTCAAGGTAGAAATTACTTCCATATTATAGAAGAAGCAATGGAGGCCCAGGGGAACCTGTTCCCAGTGTCACCAGTGTGGCAGCTACGGTTTTGGTCTGCCTGACAGACACTTCCTGTGAGGTAACAGGCCCACGTTTTTTCCGACCAGGCTTTTTCCTGAAAAGTCTGTCCTTGCCTTGAGACCCCCAGGAGGGAGGGCA